>RANY01000968.1:0-12775 GCA_009805235.1 Neurospora pannonica FGSC 7221
CCGGGGTTGACGGCGTCGGCGAGGGCGCCGACTTCGCGGAGGCCGGCGGCTGAGTAGCTGTCTCCTAGGCCTGWGATAGGAAATGGTTAGTTATCAACAGTTGTTGGAACCGCCGTGTGTAAGTATGTCGGGCTTACCATGCCAGATGACGAGAGGCAGTGGTGTGTCGTCGATGTCGTCGTCGCTGAGCGGCTTCTGTACGGGACTGGCCAGCGCGGCTGCGATAAGCGAGCCGCTGGTAAACAACAGCTTCAGCTGCTTGGAGATTGCCATTGTCATCCTCGAATTTTCAACGGCCTTGGGATATTTTGGGAGGAAAATTGACACCACTGAACTGGCGTCAAGCAGATGCGACAAAGATGAGCTCGCGAAGAAGCAGCTGACGTCCAGGCGGCTATAACAAAGTGCCTGCGTTGCTCCTCCTGTCGTGGCGATGCGCCAGCACCGATGCCAGCACCGCTTGCAGCTTATCAGTTGCCGGATGCGCCGGCAGGCAGTTCAGCAGCGCAGGATTCGGCTAACAGTGGGGAGCTAGGCACTTTGAAGCTTCCCATTGGTCAGAAGCTGTGAGTACCTCGCTGGCCTACACGACATGCGCCGACTTCCAACTTCCCGTCCACATGTCCCCCGTTCCAACTTCATCTCCCTTGTCTTCATCCTCCTTTGTAATTTTGCTTCCATCAAACTCATCCGATGCTATCTGATTTACCATTTTATTACCTCTTTTTCTATCAAATCCGGCCCTCGTACCCTTTCTTAAACCCACGCTTTGATCTCCCCCTCCTCGGAGCTTTCCCCTTACCGCAAGAGCGATTGCACCAACCTCCTCTGAACACCGCTTCAATTTCATCACGAGCAACACCAATTCTCTCTCGCGGTATCAAGTCCACACATATACGAAGGCATTAACTGAACACCCGGTCATTGTCTACCTCACATCTCCCTCACCGGGATGGCATCATTGCATATCGAGGGTGCCGACTCCCTCACAGCGTCGCTTATGAGGCCGTTGTCTGCACAAGATTTCAACAACAAAGGCAAGATGGCCGAGCGGTCTAAGGCGCCACGTTAAGGTTAACCCTTAATCTGAGTTACAACTCAAATCCGTGGTCCGAAAGGGCGTGGGTTCGAATCCCACTCTTGTCATAATCTTTTGCATTTTTGCTGTTCTCGTGATGCACCCGGATGGTGAACTTGACTTTTTGCCGGCGTCTTGATCTTATTGGAGTTTCCAGATGCTTGGTTCTTTGGTCCTCCTCATTTTGCTAGTTCGGGACGCGACTAGTGTTCATAACATGCTGGACGGCTTGTTAGGGTGAGTCCTTTGGTCAATATTCCTGGAGTTATGATATACATGCATTTCACTGGATGGAAAAGACTTCACACGATCATGCATATTCCAGGACATGGTGACATGGACATGTTTTCTATCTATCACAAGGCCTCGCACTTCGTCTCAACAGCTTTTGAAAACTGAGCAGTGCTCATTCAAGAAACCAAACTACTACACACACCAGGACTAGCTTATGGCAGCTAAGTTGTCATCCGTTCGGACTTGAAGCATTTGACTGTTGATTAGAGTCTGACCTTGTGGGTTCAGTTGACTCTTACAAGGTATGTGCTATCAAAAGCTCTGAGGTTATTATTGCAATGATAGAAGGCATATCATTTGGTCACTAACCAGAGGTACCATGAGGCAGAACTTATTGTTGAATCCGGTCACTCTTTCATGATTATCTTTGACAACGGCTTGCAGAAAGGGAGGGAGTGGGCTCCAACATGGATTTCTCCTTTCCATGAATCGCATAAACATTAATATCCAAAGCTATAGTCTGCTTGAAGGAGAGACTTGATGGGCCGCATGGCCTTCACTTTCCATCCAATGGCCCACGATACTCAACCCGAACCCCTCTCTCTTCTCGGTGCTATCCAGCGAAGAACTTGCCAATATCCTCACATCCGCAGACTGCCGTTCCACATCATCCACCTCCAAAACCTCCACATCAGTACTACCAGCGCTCCTGCGGAAGCTCCCAAGCACAATGTCCCTCTCACTCTCCGTCTCTGTCGCCATTGCCCTTGTCCACGGCCCTCTATTCCGGCCGTTCCCACCTCGCCACTGTCCATACCATTGATACTGATGCGTCCCAGGCCTGGGAACATTTCGTCCCGCTCCAGCACCACCGCCACCACCGACACCGACAATGTTACTACCGTTACTCTTCCCGATGTTACTCTCCAATCTGGGGAATACCCTGACAAGCAACTGGCGCATGGCAGGCAAGCAGGCGCAAATGACGGCGACGTGGTATTCGACGGCGGACCAAACGGCCACGGGGTAGTAGTCCCAGGTTACGTTGGTAGAGGGCTGGAAGGCGAGGAGGGAATGGAGGCGGATTATGGAGATCATTGTGTCGCTGGGAGGATATTAGCAACGGGCCCGGGTGAGGTAAGGGGGCAGAAGGGTGAGGAAACCATGAGATGGAGGAGGAGACCAGGAGGCAGAGAAGAAGAAACTTACAAAACTCCTACACACAACATCAACCCCACGGCCAACTTCTTCTTCCAATCCATGTTAAGTTTTCGGAGCTGAGACAGCGGGATGGCCATGATCCAGATGTCGAGGACGATGGTGACGATGGACAGGGTCCATGCCGAGGTGTTGATGTTGTCACTGTTTTGTTTTGTTTTTCACGGTTAGCAAATCCGTTCATTTTCCTTTCCCTCTTCCTTTTCCCATTCATTCCCTCCCTTTTCTCCATCCCCTGCTCACATATCATTCCATCACCAGTAAGCACCATCTCACCACCACCATCTCCCTCCCCTCAACACCAAAACCAAACCCAAAAACCCAAAAAAAAAATAAAAAATAAAAAATAAAAAATAAAATTTTTTTTTACTCACCACCGCCCCTCATGCTCCCCATCCCACCCCYCCCAAAAAAACTTAACATTCGGCTTACACCCCATCGGCAACAAAAACAACACCCCCACCACTCCCACCACCCCGACCGTACACCACAAGACCCTCCTCGTTTTTCGGGATTCCCCAAAGATGCGCAAATACATAAACAAAAACGGCATCTTGACATACGCCATTATTGCCACGTAGTACTCAATCAGCACATAAAACACCTTCAAAAACCACGTCACCTCTTTTGGTGTCAGCGTCCAGACGTTTCTTCCTATACCCGCTTTTGCTAGGGAATGGGAGATTAGGGCCGTGTAGGGGATGCCGAGCGGGATAGACAAAAAAATGACCCAGTCGTCGAGGCCGAGACGGCCGGAGGGGTGGGTGAGGAGCCGAAAGAAAAGGCGGGAGAGGACGAGGAGAGGACTTAAAATGCCGAGGGTGAGGGTTAGGATGACTAATTGGGAGGAGCGGTTGCGGGGGGTGTCGTGGCAGAGGGTGGCGGTTTGATTGAGGGCGCGGAGGAGGGGGATGGGGGGGCAGGAGGTGGTGAGGCAGGAGGTTAGGGAGGGGCGGTGGTGAGGGTCTGGGGAGCATAGGCAGGTGAGAAGTTCGGAGGATGTTGAGGAGGTGTTGTAGGAGCAGGGAAAGAGAGTGAGTGCCGGGATTATGCACTCATCCTGTGAAGAGGGGGTGTTAGCTTTCCAGGTCTGTCTTCTTAGGGTGGGTGGTTGTGATAAGAGTGGTGTACACGGCTTGACTCGATAATCACGATGCTTCATGTAGTGTTCTGGGGTGGAAGTGTAGACTAAACCTACCGCGCAACTGGGATAACCCTCCAATATCTCTGATATAGCAGCCGTGTTTGTGATATTGTAAGCTCTCACCGGCGAGGAGAGAAGAGTCAGGAACAAAAGAAACTGAACAAAAAGTTCCCAAAGTGAGCACCTCAAGACCGGAAGCAGGCCCATATCTCTTTTTCCCCTTGGGCCTCTTGGCCTGTGAAACAAGGTATGACCAACAAAAATGAGGCTGAACCCAAAATGGAACGTGAAAGTCAAAAAGTAAACAAGTTAAGCTCAACAAACCTAGCTAGTAGAGCTAGTAGTAATGTAGTGAAACGAGAAGTTTATTTCCCACGTGCTGCCGCTGTGGCCGGTGTTGCTACCCCATTTTGAAGAGAGAAACACAAAAGGAAGAGACAATGCGAGAATGTAAAGAGTGACCCGAACAATGGCGGTATTTGAGAGTGATCACAACCCATGAAGGCGAGTAGGGAGGAGACAATGATGAACGGCGTACACGGAGACATGGAGAGCCGCAGAAGTAGTACTGTACCAGGTAGAGGCCCGGTAGTGTCACCGTCACCGGTCTCTAAGTCTACGACTGTGCGTAGAGGTGTACAGTCGCATATCTTGATATCGACCGGCTTAATTGTGTATGTGTAAGTGTGTAATCAGATGTAACCAGCCTTCCTACATCCGTCTTCGGTATGGATGTAAGGATGTATGTATGGAAGCACGGAAGCCATGTTGTCAGAAGCACAGTATCCCTGTCCTACCCGTCTTTGCGTCTCTGGGTATCTGCGTCTCTGCGTGCGTGCAACAAACTTCGATTGTTCCACGAGCAGCAGGAATAAAAACGATTTCTTCAGTGCCTTTCTGGATGTGAACAGATCATCGAGATGAAAGAAAGAAGGTTACACATACACTATTTTGGACTTCCAAAGCCGCTCGGCACCCCTACCCCCCACGCTCCCCGGTCATCAATTTTGGGGGTTGAATAACCCACCCTAGCAAAGAAAAGTTTGGGGCCCAAACCCCGAATGTATTGCATCTGTTGGGCCCTGACATGGAAATGGGCGTGGTGCATATGCCATGCGCTATATCTCGATAGATACCTTTCACGGCAGACAGAGCTGTGCCTGTGACACTTGCACAGCAGCGCATATCTATATGAGATCCGGCTTTCTTCCTTTTGCGCCTGGTATTACCAAGTGCCGGAATTATTGTAGAACGTAGAACAACGGCGCATAGCCTCCTTGAGGTAGATTGTGTTGTGCTACTTTGGTTCGGACTTGTTCATTTTGTTCACCTCTTTGTGGATTTATGTCCCCCGAGTTGTGCAAGTCGAGAGAGTTGACGGCTTTTTATGGCCGATAGAGACGATATCAGATAAAATGATATTCGGTTCTTGTGTGAGAGTCCGTAACCTGATACCGGATTGATTAGCACATATCAGTTTCAAGCGGCGTCAGTTTCTCAATGCGAAATACCAGATGCCGCCATTATCACTGACCATCCCCTTTCCCAGCGGCTGTTGGCTTGCTCTCTTGCCTTGCTGTGTATATCGCGGGAGTACCCTCAAACCTGGTTGCTCAATGCTAGCAAGGGGACTCTACTCCGTCATCACAGTCTCGATACCGACAGTGTGCAAGCGAGTATGGTCCAGCCCAGAGCTGAGTACAGAGTTGCAACCCCCTTCCCATTGCTACCATACCTAGGTAATTACTGATAAGGCTCTCTCAATGCTACAGAACAGGAAGCTGAACAACCCCACGTCTTTCCAATTGCGTGGGTGTGAGAGTCAGGCACATGGTATTAGTGAGTTTCAGACCCCTGGACGATACGGGAGGAGGCTATTCCCATATGATTCCATGCATGATGCGTGGAAGGGACGCGGATGAAACAAGACACGAGGGCCCCAGGATGTCTGGATATTTTACACATCTAAGTAGGACCACGTGCATTGCGGTCTGGGGGTGATCCTTGTGGCAGCCAGGCATCGCCAGGCACCGAGATTCCAGCCTCATGACGTGAATAGTAGGCGAAGAAATGATGCGACTGGTGAACAGAACAGCGGAGCTCATATCGTCGACCTTGAATGGTTACTCGATCCCCGGGTTGACGCAGATGGCACGAGAGTTGCACATGTTTGCCCTCGCGAATGCTCGTAGCGGTCTGCTCTTGTTTCGAACAAACAGATGTACCTAGCCGTCCAGATATTCGGGTCGGCATGTAAGCCCATTTCGGGAGTTCACCGCAAAGTTGGTTGCCATATGAAACCATTTTGGGCCGACCGGGAAGATATTGGAGATCTAAACCATGTACTATTCCAAATAGCCTGACCCGTAAGAGATAAATGTTGTAAGGGAGATCGAAGAAGGGTATTTTTGGTGAGAGACGCACGTTTTATTTACAGCATAGTATCCTGAGTAAACCCGTCTAAGCAGCCTTACGCAGACTTGACGGCGAGCTTCTCCTTCATCTCGGTCTTTATCCTGGTGATGGTGCCAGAACCGCTGTAGACCATGGCGGTGTAAACCATGGCCACACTAGCACCGGCATTGAGAACCTTCAAGGCCTGCTCACCATTGGTAATTCCACCACTGGCGAACAGAACCTTTTGCGCAGCGCTCTTGTCAGACTCGGACTTGAGAGCATATCCGTCCAGCATCTTGCGGTACCTCCCAACCAGGCTAACAGTGTGGTCAAAGAGAGCAGGGCCAGAGAAACCTCCCTCCTCGTGGAGAATTCTGGGCTCGTCGTCGATCAGCTTGACGCCCTTGGGAACGATGCCGGTCCGGCGCTTGGTGGTGTTGCCGACAATGACACCGTCGACACCGCTGTTCCACACAGCCTCCACAACACCTTCCATCTGTGTATCATCATCCTCATCGGGTGAAACCTTGACCATGACTCTCGGCTTGGTCTTCCTCTTGGTTTGCTGGGCCGCATCCACAACAGCAGAAAGAAGCTTGGTCAACGGTTCGGTAGCCTGCAGGTCGCGTAGGCCAGGGGTGTTGGGGCTGCTGACGTTGACGACAAGGACGTCGGCATAGGGAGCGAGCTTGTCGACACAGTAGACGTAGTCGCGAATGACAGCATTGACATCCTTCTCGTCCGTCTTCTTGTTCTTGGCGATCTGAACGCACAAGAGACGACCTGGGTGGAGACTGCCGGGAGGGATGTCGCCAGTGCCCTCCTCGTTCAGCACCTGGTTCTCGGTAAGACCGACAGAGCGAGCGAACTTGCGAAGGCGTTCGCGCAAGCGGGTGGCCATGGCGTCAGCGCCGCGGGAGTTAAGACCATAGCGGTTGATCAGACCGTCGACGGAGGGAATGCGGAAAACTCTGGGCTTGGGGTTGCCCTCCTGAGGGAAGGGAGTGCAGCCACCAACCTCGACGACACCGGCACCGAGGGCGAACAGGGGATCGGGGATCTCGGCGTCCTTGTCGAGACCAGCAGAGATGCCGATAGGGTTGAGGAGCTGCTTGCCGAAGACATTGACGGACAAAGGACCGTTGGGATACTCGGGAACTCTCTCGCGAATGTGGAGGCCAACGTCATAGAGGCCCTTCAGGGCGGCAGTACCAACATGGTGAGCTTCTTCGGCATCGGGATAGATGGCGCGAAGGAGACGAGGAACAATGTACTGGTGGACGGAGGCGCGGGTGTCTGTCGCGTAGTAGTAGCCGACACCGAGGACGGCAGCAAGAGCGGTGGCGTAGGCGGAGAGCTTTAGACGGTAGGGAACAATCGAGGGATCGGCGACGGCAGCTTTGGTGGGCTCGGTGGGAGTAGCGGTAGTGGTGGTCGTCGTCGTTGTCGAGTTTGGGCGACGAGGAAAGGACTGGAGTCTTGGCTTGGGCGCAAGAGGGCGGAGGGCCGCTGAGAGGGCAGGTCTTGTCCTGAGGTAGGGGGCGGCCATTGTGAGGGCTGTCGAGTGTTTGCTGGACCAAGCCAACACTCAATGTTTTGGTGGAAGAGAGAGGAAGCTTGGGTTGCTTGGGTGACTCGAAGCGAAGGGTGGAGATGACGATGACGATTAGATGGGACGAGGACGACTCCGAGCCGGAAGCTCCAATTCCAAGCTCAGCTCATGAGGTGAGGTGTCAATTGTACCGAAGCTCCAGCCGTTGTCCGGTGTCCCGGTCGGGGCTCCCCCGCCAGTTTCTCGCCCGACTCACCGAGAGCGGAGACCCCACTGAATTTGGGTTGATGTCAACTGGAGAACGGGCGGGTACCTGACTCCACCCACTATAATTCTCCTCTAAGATTTCATCTTTCAGGGACCATCCACCCACGGCCATGTGCCCCTGATTTGAAGATGGAAGGCCGTTCATCAGTGCGCCTTCTTCGAGGACAGTGGCACAGCATCACATGTTCCTCCCCTACCATCACCCAGAAAACAGCGGGAAGAAAGAACAGACCAAAGAAAAACAACAAAAATGTATTCGCTCAGCTGACACGATATCTCCATGTCGATGCAATCCAGAACCGCCCAAGAACGCCGACCCATGCAATGATGTCTATGCAACCCCCAAATGCGAAAATAACCTCCCAACCTCTAGGTCCCCGATGAAAATGCTCATTCCTCCCCCATCGCCGCCGTATCCGCTAATTCACAGCCGCCGTCGCCATCTCTGGTCGCGTCGATAGCTCTACTTGTCGCGTCGCGGCCTGTGTCGATTCCGCTGCGGCCGCCTTTGCCGCCAGCACCGGCGCCGGCTCGATCGMCCTYCCATCCTCGGCCTTCCGATTCAAGAAGCTCAGATACGTCTGCCACCCAACCGCGACCACGCCCGCAAACAGCGACCGGTATTCCATCGGAATGAACGTAAAGCTGAATGCCGTCACGGCCGGCCAGAGCTTGCACGAATTGACAAAGCTCACGGGCACCGTGACCCGGATGCGCTCCACGATATTATTCCAGCTCTCGCCCGCGAGAAACGCCTGCATGCCGAAGAAATACGAGTTAAAGATCGGGGTGAAGCAGATCTGGTTGACGACCACTTTGGTGCCCAGCGACAGGATGCGCGACGAGTAATTAAAGTTGTTGGACAACCACAACGTCCTGCGGGCGCAAACACGAAATACGTCAGTCTCATAATTCCTTCCGGTCGCATCATCGCATATACAAGACAAAGACAAAAACAGGGAGGGAGGGCTTGCGCCTACCACTTGAAACTGGGAATCGACGATATGGACCCGATAATCAGCGACCGCACCGTCCGCTTGGGATCATAGTCCCTCCCGCCCATTCTTTGCGCCGAAATATCAGAAAAGAAGTAGATGACCAGCGACGTGGCCACCTGGGTCGTGTATGGCCTCTTGCGCTGGGCSYGCGCATATGCGAAGGCCGCCCTCGTCAAGGGCCCGAGTCGCTGCCAGAAGGGAAGGGTAGGGACGTTGCCCGGGGTCGGAATCTGCTCGCCGGCCGTCGGAGGTTTGGTCGAGTATTGCGCCCGGCGCTGGCGAACATGGCGAAGAAATTCGACTTTGCGCCGAAGTACGGCCCGGAGTAGTGATTCGGCTGCCATGCTGTTCTGTTTACGGTAGGTATGGTATCTCTGTCGCCCGATGTCGCTCGTTCGTGGTCGGTTGATGTGTTAAACAGTTGAGCGATCCCTCTTCTAGCAGCGCTCGCTTTCTGATATTCGCATCRCAAAGTGTCTAAGCGCAACAGGAAAGGAAGGGAGGGAAAAGACAAAATGACTCGAACAAAGAGAACAACGGCTTGTTACGGCCTGGTCAAGGAAACCCGAACCAGTGACAAGGCTTAAAGGCCTCCCTCCCCCAGGTGTTATGACAGGATCCACGAGACCCTTCTAGCTGACCCACTTTAGGGGGCCGGCGTCGCTCTAAATATGTTCGATGGCATGTACCTCTATGGCCTGGAATGTATGGCACAGGTACACCTTCATCCCAAAACTGCCATTGCCATGATGCTCGCCCCTATTTTTGCCTTGTTGTTCCCTGAATTCCGGGCCGCTCAGGGGCGGCTCCCGTCTGTGCGAGCTTGCCGAACCAGGAACCGCTAGAATGACTGTTTCGCCTGGCACAGCGACTCCAGCAACGTGGTTGAGTGTGAACGGTCCTCACAAGTCAAAAGGGGGCAAACACAGACATGTCAACATTGGGCTAGCCAGTCACGCAATCAAGGCCGCAGCATGGCCACACCAACATAGGTTAACTGCGGGAGGGTGCTCAGGCAAACCTGAAAAAAAAAAAAAAAAAAAAAAACAAAACAAAAAAAAAAAACCAAAAACAAAACCAAAAACAAAGCCAAAAAAATACTTACTACGCTGGGAAACCGCTTGGTGAAAAACCCAGATTGCCCGCTTGGGATAGATATGCTTGCTATAGGTTAGTATATTCGCTCGTTCGCTATAGGTTAGTATGTTCGCTCGTTCGCTGAGGATAAGGATGTTCGCTGGATGTTCGCTGTAGATAAGTATATTCGCTATGGATAGGAGTACGCTAAGGTGAGAACTCACCATGGGGGAGTGCCCAGGACTTGCCCGGACAGCTCTCCCATAGAGTCGAAAAGTTGCCCTCGACGAGAATCGAAGGCTTGACCTTGCGGGTTGAGAACCCAAGGTAGGTGCAACCACGTGGCCACTCATCCACTAGACCACTTTGGGACATTGGTACCCACTTGACACAAACACTAAGCCTATATAAGCATCTCCGAATTCCCCCCACAACAGCTGGATCGGATGAACGGTCGTGCTTGATGCCCGACATTTGTTTCATCTTATCGACGAGATCACAAGAGCAAGAGATTGAGATCGAGATTGCCGATTATCGATCACAAGGGCTATTATAGCACTCATATTATTATCATTAACCATATAAATCTCGACTATGTATAACCTCAAATGTCCCAAAATGACCATTTAGAGGTTGGGTATCATGTTCCTGTCTTTCCGACGTTTCCGACCCTTCGATTTCATCTCATCTCACTTCAGCTCATAAACCGGCGGCCGCACTCCATCCCTATCCTTTCCATCCGTAGTAGAACCAGCAGCCGTCACAGAGCCCTCAATGCTCGCCTCCTTGGCGGCAGCAACAACAACAACACCACCCTGCTCCTGCTCTCCCTCAGACGTAGAAGAAACACCACCATCCTCCTCCAACCTCCTCAAATTCACCGGCCTCTCCGGCACCATAAACACCACAGCCGACGTCGCCGGAATCGTAAAACCAAACATGGCAAACGCAATAATCAGATTCACCATCGGCGCGACCTGCGCCGCGCCAATCCCAAACGCCAAGCACGAGCCCACACTCTCAAAACTTCTAACAATTCCCACCGCCAGACCAAGCGTCTCGAGATCGTCGAAAAAGGCGCCAATGAGCCAGTACACGAACATGTAGTGACTTTCGTTGAGGAACCTCAAAATGACCATGGACGCAAAGCCGCGGCCGAAGCCTGGGTTGGCCCAGTCCAATGTGATAGGGGTCCCCGCGGATTTCAGGTCGCCGTACAGCTTCTCGTTGGCGGTTTGCCAGCCGAAGGTTCCCAACATGAGAATAACAAAAAAGGCCCAGGTGATTCTGGCGACGGTCGGGCGCGAGAGGGATTGTCGGTCGTAGAACCAGCCCCAGAAGATGTTGGCGACTGTGGCGACGATGCCGGAGACGAGGGAGCCGAGGGTGCGGGAGCGGACTGAGAAGCTTTTTGGGGTGTTGGTGTTAGTTTTGGTCCAGGTAAGATCGAGGGGAGGGGGAGAGGGGATGAGGGGATGACGTACTACTTGGTCATATAAATCCCCAAATAAGTGCTATTCCACTGAAATCCGATCAAAATCGGCACCAGCAGGTACATCTGCCTCCGCTTAAACAAACTCCAAATCTTCTTGAACTCCCCCTTCACCGTCTTATTCAGCGTCGGATCTTTGAGTCTCGTCCCATCAGCCTTAATCACCTTCTGCGGCGAAGACACCAGCAACGCAAAAGGCAACCCCAGACACTGCAGCGCAATCAGCACCAGGTACGTGGTATACCCGACTTTGCCCCTTCCCTCTTTCTTCACGTTGAGGGAAAGCTGGATCGAAGCGCCGATCAGCTGGCCCAGCTCGCGCAGGCCTAGCCAGATGCCCGTGAACTTGCCGCGGTCTTTGATGTCGGCGTAGCCGAGCGCGATGGCGCCCTCGGAGGCCCAGAGGGCGGAGGCGGCGATGCCGCAGAGGGCGCCGCCGAAGAGCACGAACCATTCGGTTCCGTACCGGTTGTTGACGTAGAGCGAGGCGGAGTAGGGCGCATAGCCGAGGGTGCCGATGATGAGAACCCATTTGATGCCGATCTTGTTGGAGAGGATGGAGAAGAGGGAGCAGCCGAAGACCATGATGCTGTTGGGTGGGGTGTTAGTCTTCGTGGTATAGTTTGGATGGGCCATGCATGGGGCAAGAGGGAGACATACCCAAAAGTCAAAG
Organism: Neurospora pannonica FGSC 7221; assembly: GCA_009805235.1. Classification (NCBI taxonomy): domain Eukaryota; kingdom Fungi; phylum Ascomycota; class Sordariomycetes; order Sordariales; family Sordariaceae; genus Neurospora; species Neurospora pannonica. The sequence goes on from RANY01000968.1 coordinate 12,131, forward strand.
AGTTGGACCCGTTAACCAGGTACGGCTCCTGCGCGCCGCCGGCACCCGTGCTATTGAGGGCATTCCAGATACCGGGCTGGGTGAACGAGATGAGACCGACCATGATGACGTTGAACAGAGGGCTGCGGTACCACCGAGTGAACTTCGATACCGGCTTTGTGATTTGCTGCTCGTCGGCATCTGACCCCGTCGAGACGGGGCCGAGCTCGACGTTCTTTTCCTTATTGTCTGTCGAGGACATCTTGTCTACCTTTGCCTTTGACTTCCAGTGGTCGAGTCCTATGGGCAGCAAAGCTTATGGAACAAGATCCAAAGGGTAGATCCGGTCTTTCATCACACCCAAACCACCGGGACCTCGCCCGTCTTATGTATCTTTTTGTCTCCCCCATCCCCATCCCCATACTCCATGGCGATAACGGCGGCAAAGATGGCTAGGCTGAATCCGGACCCTTGGTTTGCCTCGCATACATATTGCATAGGGATTACATCACATAGTAAAGCGCGAAGTGGAGGAGGCTAGAACTTTGACGGCCCCCCCTCGCCATCGGTTAACGGTTACTGAGTTTTCTTTTTCCTCGTTCCTAAACACGGAGAATTCGTCAAAAAGGGTGGGAAAATGTCGATGATCCCCACGCGATGGGTGTG
>RANY01000969.1:0-12764 GCA_009805235.1 Neurospora pannonica FGSC 7221
GACGGCACACCGCCCGCGGCGGCTACGGGCGTGGTTACGCCATTTGTTGATGAGGCGCTCTGGGTGTCTGCCGGCGGTGTCCCTGGTGGCGACCCGACCGGTGATGGAGGGCGCGTGTCATTTGATGAACTGTGAGGTCTCACATCTCGAGGCTCCGAAGGCTTCGGCGACGATTCCGCGTCTGCTTCACTCATGATGGGGGCGCGCGCGATTGCCAGTGAAATCTTTTTTTTTTTTTTGAGATGGCGTCTGTGAGTTTTGTCCTTCTCTGACTGCCTGACTGCGTGATGCAGTGGGCGCGAGTTAGCGCACTATCGCGACCCGGTACTTGGTGTCACAATGTCTATAGCGCTCTGCTGTTAGCCGGATATCTGGCCACCACCAGCTAGGCGCGCGGCGGACAGAACGCTTGTGACGTTCGAGACTGAAAAGAGGAAGTCGAAGCAAACCCGCGATGCAGATGACAACCGTTGATATCGGGAAAGCCACGATCAACGCAAAGACCTGGGGGCCGTTTGCAATCTTTCCTTCTGCAGGCGCAGCTGTTGTCAAGGCATTGACAACCACAGGGCAACTGGGCAACACCCGGACAGTTCCACTCCCACAGTCCCACGGTCCTAGCGGCCGGCGACCAGGCCAAGCCAGCCAACCGGAATCCCGACCTCCAGATTAGCGGGGACTGTGGCTGAATCTTTAGCATCTGATTGGCGTCCACAATACCCAGGAACGCCCCATCCAAACAACAACGTCGTCGACCGTCGTCAAGACGTCAAACAACCCAGCCTCTTGCAACCACCTAGCCGCCATGTGAGCAAGCCCAGCAGGGCGAATTGTGATCTTGATGGACTACCTCCCCAATGCTATCCACACTATCTTATCGATGTTCTTGACGGCAAGGGCGAGCAGCACTTCCTCCCCGCAATAAGTCCGTTGCTAGGAAGCGACATTGGCCTACGCCAGTTGTGGCAGTCGTGACCGACCATACTTTTGAATTCTGTTGCCTTATTTATTTCAAATCGCATTTCCTCTTCTTCCTCTTCTTGTACCAGTCGTACCCCAGAGGACCTCTTCTTCGGCTCTATCAACCTTCCGGGTTGTCATTGTGATGATACCTTGAAGATAGAAAAGAGGCTCTCATGGCTCCCTAAATCGTATGGCACAGAGGGCACGTCTCGCAAGCCGTCTTCTCTTTCTACTCCATCCGACGGCTGCATCGTCAGTCATCCGCGGGCCTGTCGTGCCCCAGAAGATATCTGTCCTAGGGCTGCACGGCATAACGCCACCGTCCCCTACACCACTCGGATGTGGCCGTGGTGGCTTCAGACGGTGCACGTCGATGTTGCTGGTGGGTATCACAAAGGTTTAACGACTGTGGACGGCTGAGGTGGTTGCCATGAGGCTTGATGGCTTCGGTATCACTGGTGATTATATGTTCATGACTTCATGTGAATGTCCTCAAGCTGCTACATACGGAGAAAAGCCTGCTAGTGGAGAGGCCGCGATGGGCCGTTGTTGCTCACCAAAGTACTCAGGTGGTCACCGTCGTCAGGTGATAGCCACAGGAGGGCAATCGCTTCTTGTTTACTTCAAGCTGCTTGATAAGCCATGGACGAAACAAACACTAAAGGCACAATCCAGAGTCACAGCACCTTGAACAAGCTAGGTGATGGAAGGCTGTAAGGTATAAGATGGCAGAGAGTGCCCACTATTTTCCTTCACATGAATGCTAACCCTCATCTCCATCAGGAATCGCGGGCCACAAGCTGCTTCGGCAGTCAGAAAAGGCCACCATGGGACGGCACCACCAACGGTACTGAGGGTCGGAGCTTCAAACCTTATATCTACGAGATCTTTTTGCGTTTGAATCCGCCAATGGTCCGCAGTGACGCTCTGGACCAGCGTGGCACACAAGCCAAGTCAAGGCAAGTTTAGGGGTCTGACTTGCCTTGCCTTGTCAGGATAACTCCAAACTTGCCTTGCCTTGTTCACTTGCATAAATATTTGCACGTGCATTTTCTCCCGGGTTACCGCACCAAAACGTACACGTCATGTGCCGGAAGGTTATGTCTGATGAAAAAACCGGGGGATATGCAATATGCAAGTTAACAAGGCAAGTCAAACCCCTGACTTGCCTTGACTTGCCCACATTTTACCCCGACTTGACTTGCCTTGAGATGGCTTGCCTTGTGTGCCACGCTGTTTGGATGGCAGTGCTTCAACAAAACCTTCACCCAAAATGAACTTCCATCTTGCCGCCCCGGCACCTCGGGGTGTGCAGTTCTACGCTAAGAAGCTTCTCAACCAAGACGGCAGCTCGGATCTCCCATTCACTGCTCTCTCCAGTCTCCGTCCATACAAGACTGGTGGAGCTGCAGACGGGATGCACGGGATGATACCGCATGCCTCCCCTTCACCGGGCTTTTGAGTCTGTTGAAGTGAAGGGACACTTTAGGGCATGGGGTTTTGAAATCCCACTCCCATTCTCTCTTTCCTTGCTATAAATATCCCAACTGTACTGCTTCCCTGGACCTTTCCAATCGCTCCCCAACCTCAATCTTCCACAGATATCCACCCCTTTGCCTACAATCGGAAAAGATCAACATGTCAGGCCTTACCAACAGCAATTCCACCGCGGGCTTCGGCTCCTTCGACCTGTCGCCGAGGAAAGACTGGAACTCACTCAATGAAGATACACCAGGATCATTGACCTACCCTTTACAAGTCCGTAAACTCTTTGAATCCGCTGTCGGTCGATTCCCCTTATCCACCGCTACCAGGCCCCGCGGATCTGATGTCTGCAACAATTCTACAACCATGAACCTTCCCAGGGAGCTGCTTTACCTGGCTTTTGACCAAATCATCGCCCCCTTCAGACAGCATTATGCCGATAATCTGGTCCCCCAAACTTTCAGAGGCAAAGGTATCAGGTTCCAAGTCGTGGAGGGTTCTTTCTCGCCCCGATCACCCCTTTATACCACCAACCTCACTATTACCGGTGACATTTCCTCTCGCAACTTGAACCGGCTGACCGAAGTTCGCCAAACCGTCGACCCATTTCAGGCCTACAGGGAGATCCAGGCTGGTACCGCTGAGGAAATTCCAGATGGGTGGCTTAAGAGTGAAGAGGTCGCTCAAGAACTGGAGCGACTATCCTGGAACGAAGATGAGATTTCCGAGGAAGACACCGATGAATACTCTGACAGTGACAGTGAAGCTAGCGAGGACGACACGGCAGATGATGGCAAGGAAACAGCTGCGTCCGCCCCTCGAGCATCTAGGCGGCTCTATCAAGAACACATGTGCGATCCTGACGGTGTCAAGCGGGCAACCCTCGCTACAAATAGGCCGGATGGTGACGGCCCAGTTCAGTCACACCGACTCGTCATCGATCCTTTGTTGGAGAAGTGCTGCGACTCGCTTTGCGGCTTCACCTATGCCCTCGATGAGGAAAAGGAGTTGGAGGACATCTTCGACGACATGGAAAGGGCAAACCGGTATGGTGGCAACACACAGGATGAGACGGAGCCGACTATCGAGGAGCAGGGGGATATCGATGCTTTCAGTGGCAAGCCATCATCCAGCGACAAACCATCCTCCAGCGACAAGCCATCCCCTAGCGGCTCAGACAAAGGCAAATCCTCGATGCCGACATCCCCGCTCAGATCTGCGACTTCCTCGCCTCTGCTTATACCTGCCAACACCATTTTGAAGTCAAGTGTCCCGGCCGCGGCGGGAGATCACACAGCCTCGGATCAGTTGGAACTGGACCATGCAGGAGACGACCAAAGCAGCGAGTATGACTTGGAATTGCATCGGGACTATGACTTTGTCATGGTATACAAGCCAAGCCTCTGGGAGACAGACGAGGAGATTGTCACTCAGGAAGTGTACCGCCATCGTTGTCCACACTCCCTCCCCTACGAGGGCCGCTGTTGTTTCCGTTCCCCACTCCAATATCAGAACCTTCTCCGCCTCTCACAACTCTCACCAGGTGTCACAGAGGAACTCGGTAAAACCCTATACCCCAACTGCACTGCCGAATTCCCCTACGGCCCTCACCTCTTTCCCGTCTTCGCCGCCGAGCGTCCGGCCATCCTGCCCATGATCCGCGGCATCATTCTCCACCTCGACTGCTCCGCCGACTTCAACGACACCATCACCACGGAGCTGGCGCACATGCTGTCGTTCTTCTCGCCGTCCGTGCGCCCCGACTCGCCATGCAGAAAGCTGGCATTCCTCACCGTGAAGCTCCGCACCAGCCTGGTTGACATCCCTCGCTGGCAGCGGGAGGAGCCCTCCACGGAAAAGCGGCTCATCATGGACAAGCTGCGGGAGTGGGCGCCGCTCTTTCGAGCTGTGCACACCGAAGAATTCCTGCTGAGCTTGGTAGGGATTCGGCATGAAGTTTTCTCCGCGGCGCAAGGGGTGCCTTATGGTATGGGGCAGGAGGATCGGGAAAGGGAGATGACGACCAGGGAGATAAGGGCGATGTGGACTTAGGCTGGATTGCTTGAGCATAAGCGAGACTGAGGACATGAACGGGCCTGGAGACGTCATGGGAGCTGGTGGTATACCTGGAGGCAAAGGGGTACGAACTTGGATACAACTGGTCAGGATAATAGGGGCGTTGAAAGGGACTTGTGCAGGGCAGTAGGAGATGCATCGCGTTGGCAGTTGACCAAACCTCCTAATAACATAGAGTAAACCTACCCGCACCCACCCCAAAACCTAGACGCACCCTCCTATTCTAAGACATTGGATAATATACTCCCCCTAACGCTTAAGAACTTCCTATAAACCTAATAGGGCTATAGTGTAGCTCCTAAACACGCTATTAATAAATAGATATTCTAGTAGTTCAACGTGCATTCTGTGACCCTCAATGCTGAAGCTTGCCTGTGAAAAATTCAAATGATAATGTTACGATCCAATCAGACCCCTTATGTAAGCTAGATAGATTGACCAATAGAAGGCAACCCGAACCCAGGGTCCCGGGGTCCCGAGATCGCGGGACTACGGGACGGGTTCGAAGACCCATATATAAGAAGGCCGCTTCCCGGCCTTCGTTATCCTGGTCCTTCAGCAAGCAACAGCTTCTACAATCGATCAGTACCTTTCGGCTACTACTACCGTTGTTCTTATTTCCAGCGATATACTCTTGTGCTTGTAACGGTTCGTCACATTATTGAGGGCAATGGATACTTCCTCGTGACACGTTTATATGGAGTGGAACATCAAACAAGTACAGCAAAATCACTAGGGAGGATCAAGAACTGGAAAATACTTGACTTTGTAGCAATCATGACTCATTAGCACTACCAAATATTCCTAATAATCCCTTGATATGACCCAAAACTCCAACCCATCATCAACTCATGACATGATTCAACTTCCTGATGCAAGGCACACAAGCGCCTTAAGCACCGTATCCCATACCAGCAGGACACTTGGCTCCCATAAGCTTAGCACCAGGCGCCGGCCTAAACTTCGCCGCCTTATTCCAAAGCTCAGCATCCTCCGCCTTGGTCGCGACCTCCTCCAGGGTAAAGTCCATCTTAGCGTCCTCCCTCAGCGCCCTATAGACCGACTCAGCCAGCTTAGGGTCGATGTTATACCACTGGGCAAGGAAGCGCAGCTTGATCTCCTTGTGGCGGACCTGGCTGAGGTACTTGGCCGTGTTGACAGCCGTGTTGGCCTTTTCTTGTTCCGACATAACGCGCCGGTACAGCTCGCGGGCCTGGTTGTAGTCGTTCTTCTTTCCTTCATGCCAGAAGTGGGAGCGGCGCGAGCAGACTGCGTCCGAAACCTGGTAAGGGGCTTCGGCCGTGTCGTTGCGGAACTTGGACACGAACGACGAGGGCACGTACTGCGGGTTACCGGCCGCGTTGGCGTCCACCCGCATCGTCCCGCCGATGTTGGGGCTGCTGTACGACATGGCCATGAACGGACAGTTGACGGGGATCTGGTGCAGGTTGATGCCGATGCGGTGGTACTGCGCGTCGCGGTAGAAGAACATGCGGAACTGCAGGAGCGGGTCCGGGGAGTCCTCGATACCCGGGACCATGCTGCCGGGTGAGAAGGCGGCTTGCTCGACGTCGCGGTGGTAGTCCTCGGGGTTCTTGTTGAGGACTAGACGGCCGAATTCTTGCATGGGGAAGAGCTTGCGCGGCCAGACTTTGGTGATGTCGAAGGGATCGAAGCMGAGCTTCTCGGGGTTGGCGTCCTCGGGCTTCATGACTTGGACGTAGGCGGTCCACTCGATCTCTTCACCGGCTTCGATGGCGTTCCAAAGGTCGCGCTTGGAGTAATCGGGATCCTCACCGCACATGCGGACGGCCTCGGCATCGGTGAACCGCTTGGTGCCGTGCTTGGCCATGAAGTGGTACTTGATGTAGACGAACTCGCCGGCCTGGTTGACCCACTTGAAGGTGTGGCAGCCGTACCCGTTGTTGTAGCGCCAACCGACGGGGGTACCGTGGTCACTGAAGAACATGAGGCCGGCATGGTTGCCCTCGGCGTTGTTACCGAGGAAGTCGAAGGTGGCTTCCCAGTCGAAGAAGAAATTGCGAGGGTCGCGGTACTGGGACTTGATGACATCGGGGCCCTGGATGGGGTCGCGGCAGAAGAAGATGGGGAAGTTGAGACCGACAATGTCGTAGTTACCCTCCATGGTATAGAACTTGATGGCAAAGCCGCGAGGGTTACGGGCCTCGTCGGGGAACTCACGGCCGAGAGTGACGGTGGAGAAGCGGACGAAGACGGGGGTCTTCTCGCCCACCTTCTGGAGGAAGTTGGCCTTGGTGAGGTTGCTCACATCGCTCGTACACTCGAAGAAGCCAAAGGCGCCGGAACCACAGGGATGGACCATACGCTCGAGGGTCTTGGATCGGTTGAAGTGTTGCTGCTTCTGGAAGAGGAAGGTATCGCTGGCGACGGGGATACCACCGACGGTCTTGCTGTGGGCGGCATCGGGCCATGGGATGCCTTCGTTGTTGGTGAAGTATGGAGCATCATCCATACGCTTTCCTCCCGAAGTGGCGCCGGCAACCTTGGAGATGATGTCGGCGGGACCCTCGTTGGCACTCATCATGTGTGTCATGCGAGGAGTGCGGTGCTCACCCTGCACGGCACCCGCAATGGCCTGGGCTGTCGCCAGGAGCGGGTGTTGGCGAGGGTCAGTCTGGTTCGAGTTGGAGGAGCCTGTGTTGTTCGAAGACATGATGGGCGATGATGGATGAAAAGGTGAGAGAGAGGAAGGTGAGAACCTAAGATTCTCGGATATCAGCTTGTCACCCAAGAAGCAACTGACAGGAGCTTACCGATTTATACCAACGGCGAGCCAGCCATGAGCTCGTCTGCACATTGCGGTCTTTGCATCTTGACGTAAGTGTTATGCTTGGTGCTGTTACTATCAGTCTCATCAGTGCCGCGTCCCTCTGCTGGAACTGAAAGTTATGTTAAAGAGTGCTGATCATTGCCATGCTCGCCATGACTCTGGACATCAGGGAGACTCCAGATTCGAAGGACTCGACTCCTCGAGGGAGAGTTGCACGTTGGGGGACTCGTGAAGTCACAATTCATGACTAACAGCATTAACGAGAGAAATCCGATTGGCCGAATTGGACGCCGAGCTATATCAGAGGACGATGTTGGGTTGTGCTTGCGAGTTTCGGAACGTTGGATCGTGGTGTTGCTGTTTCTGTCAATATTTGGCCCCGGCCTACTTCTAGTTTAGGTGGAACAGCCCCTGAGCGACTGGTTGCTAGGGCGTTTGTTAGCGGCCAAGGCGGCCATTTACAAAGGAGTTGCATGTATGGGGTAAAATAGATGACGTTTTCATTACAGCGTCGACGGCTGGCATTGGACCGACGAACAGCTTCAGCAAATAGAATCTCTCGCTTTGCCAGCAGGATTTCCCAAAACGGCCTTCCCAAGCCCTGTCATCCCCAATCAATAAAGGTTACATTTGCGTCACTTTACTTGCACGTGCGGCTGCTTCCTGTGAGAGAACCACGGGAACGCGGGGCCATGACAAGGAGCAAATGCTCCGGAGCTCGTCGATCCGGCCACAGCAGATCATAGGGAAACATCTGAACCGAACTGCTATGCGTTACAGGAATACCTTTAGGTACGTAACGTAAAATACATCGTGCGTACTGGTAAGTTTCGTCTCCAAGCTGGCTTAAGCCCGCGTCCAACAACTGCAATATGATCGATGCATTAAACAAGTCTACTGGCTACATTGCTCAGCTGCATGGGTCCAAATGACAGATGCAACAGTTGCAAGAATCATTGCTGAGCCCGCATCCCCGAGTCTTACGGCTCGAATTGGAAACCGGGACCGTTTCCAGTGACGGCTCTATCGAGATAATAAGGATGCGCTATTGACCGGCTTTCAACAAAATCGGACCATATCAGTTCAATCGGGTATGGTGTAGCGGTAACATCGTTGACTCTCACTTCTCAGGAGTGACTGCTCTCTCAACAGCCCCGGGTTCGACTCCCGGTATCCGAGTCTCAAACATTCTTTTTTTTTGACTTCTTGACTTTACAAATTATGCTCTCAACCTCGAGCTATTTCTTCCTTTTTCTTACCTTCAACTTTTGCTTCATCCTTTTTGTATTTCCCTGCTGGACCTGGGTGTTCGACCTTGCCTGCCATTTGATAAGATTCGTCTTTACCCTAATTCTTTCTTTAGTTTCTCTACCTGCCAGGTATTATCCATTTCATTCAGTCTCGTTTGCAGAACCAAAGAGGCGGCAATCCAAGACTGATTGTTCGCTTTTCGTGTTGTCACAATAAAATGAGCGCATGTCCTCCTTCCGTCCACTTTGCAAGGGGGCATTCCAACCAAGATACAAGCCCTTACCACGATGAAGTCTGCGTGGAAAGCTGAAGCTGAAGCAGACTGTCATCTTGGCATCGTATACCCATACGGTGGATCAATCTTGAACATTTCAATGGCTACTCTCCATCATCTTATCACGTATTATTCTTTTCAGGCAATCAAATTCATCATTACAAGCCCACTGCTTCATGCCTCTTTGCTCCCGTTCACTCCATGTCCCGTTCGTTTAGAGGTTTCGACATGAAGACCGGCGACGTTGGGAATAAGAGTGGCTGTTGGAACACAGCATGAAAGTCCTTGGTAGTCAGAGTAATTTCTGTATACCTTATTGTCCACCCGCTGATGCCTTGAAAGCGGTTAAAGGGGTACAAAGTACATGGAACTTCCGTCCCATGTTGTCGAGAATTCTCTTCTGGGTGCTTCGAAAATCCAGTAATTACCACTGACTGACTGTTGTCTCCTACCCAATGAGAACTTGGGTCCAGCTGGTTGCCTCGACGTTTTGACCCCACATCTATCACTCAGGAGCAGTTTCTATTGTGCGCTGTTGTAGCCTTATTGTGGGAGTAACCATGGCAACCATTCACTGGTAGTATCCCACATTACTCGCCCAACAAGTCGAAATGTGCACCCAAACTTCTACACTCACTTCAAGTTCAGGCTCGAACTTTGACGAATCTGCGCGACATCTCTTTCTTTCTTGCAAGAAGCATCTCAGAAGCACTATAATCAGCAAACTATACCGGCGATTTCCTTATATGCGGTACTCAAAGCACATCCAAATTCCCCTCAGAACACTCCCAAAACCTGTCTTTACGTCCAGCTCAACGAGGATAGTATGGAAGACCAGGATAGCCAGCAAGGCCCTGAAGGTGTCGAGCCTCAGCAGGCTATTTACCAGCCCCAGCCAGGCGAGCCGAACGGTGAACGCGTCGAAGGTGAACAACTGGACGAATTGTTCGAATACGAGGCCTATTGCATGGCTCAAAATCAAGATCATGTTATTGACAACATGAATGATCGTCTCAGCAACGGTGAGCAGGTACGTGTTGACTTCCGCTGTCAGGCGCCGGAGAGAGGCTTGCTGACCAGATGTAACGGAAAGGGCTACGATATGGACATGCTCAACATGAACGATACACCTGGCCAAGCCGGCCCTCAAGTCCAAGATCAGAACCCGTTCCCCAATCTCATCGTGGACCAGGATCAACCCGCGCAGTTTCAGTTTCCCGTGCTGGATACCTCTACAGCACACAACAACAACGCGTCAGCCATGGATCTCGGCACCCCCGAGAGTGCCATTGACCCTAGGCTTAGAGCGCCGCAGGATGACGGACCAGCAGCCGGCCCAGAGGAACAGGCAAACATGACATTCCTTGCACAGCGACTCGCTTGTCCCTTTGGTGGGCCTCGATATCCGCTTGAACAGAGGTACAACTTGAATCCTTCCATTGGTCCCATCGTGGACAACTTCCCAGGTCAAGACAACAGCCTGCCTCTGGAAGTTTTCATGCCCAACCCCTCGGCCTCACACAAGCCGGCTCCCATAATAGGCCCTGCAAATGCTGTTGGCTCCAGCTCCGGCTCCCGTTCCGACACCCCTCTCAAACCCGGCCGCAAGAAGGAGAGTCTTGGACCGACAGAGTCCCCATCGAAGAAGCGGAAGGCCAGCCCTCCGTGTCACATCCGGAGCCAAAGCCTTGTGCAGCCGCAATGCCACATCCCAAACCACAATCATGGCAACAACAACAACGGCAACCCTGCCGTTCGAGACAAGAGGGCTGCCACCGTCGGCTCCAGCACGAACCCCCGTGGCCCGCCGGATCAGTTCCAGGGTCACTCTTCGGAGCCCGGTCCCCGTGTTCCTCTCAGCGGCAACGGCCCTGTCCAGATCTCGCCCGCCACTGTTGCCCGGCGAGAGCGCATCCGAAAAGCTCTCGTGAACCTCGACAAAAATTTCAAGGTTGCGTGGCAAAAGATGCCCGGCCATATGCGCTTCGGCTTCCACAAGGAGCTCGCGCAGGCCGAAACCCGCGCCGAGCCGCTCGAACTCTGGGAGAAGTACCTGCTGTTTAAGAATTCGGAGGAGGACAAGATTAGAGTGTACCGGGAGCTTGCGATAGAGAGGTACAGGGAGCGGGAGAAGCTGATGGTGAAGTTCAGTGATTGTCTGGAGAAATACGACGGCTTGAGGAACCATGTCCTCAACCTGGAGTCCACGGTCCAGCAGAATGAGCTCGCCAGGCAGAAGATGATGGGCAGGATCTCGGATCTGGAGAGGAGTCATCTGGAACTTAATCAGGGTTTGGACGAGAGGGTTCACATCCTGAATGGGAAGGTGGACAGGAAGGTTCAGGAGTTGGAGGCGGCGGTTGAGAAGTTGAAGATGGGCGAGGAAGGGCTGTCAGAGGAGGAGCATGATGATGTACCGGAATTGGTGAAGTATGACGCCAACGCAAGTCACTGAAGGTTGTCTGTTTGGCTACGGCAAAGCGTTTGTTGACACAGGGATATATCACTCCATTAGAAGGAGCTCTTTGTCTTCAAAGCTCAAAGTGAAGGGTGTGTAGACCTAGTCATAGGAAAAGGAAGCTAGATATGGAAAGGATAAAAAGAGCGAGTGACAGCTCAAGGATAATAGATGCAGAGATAGAAGGACTCTTGACAAAAGAGGATGGAGATAGACTATCACTCCAACAATCACGCCGTTCGTTAGAGGTAGGTATGTTGTATGGGTGACAATATAGGTGCATGTATAGGGCAGTGTCTTCGAACTCCAATGAGTCAATAGCCCGGCAGAAGAGAACATGTGCTGAATATTAACAACATTGAGGACAAAAAGTTTGAAGGAAGACGGAGGTGGCAGAGGTTAAAGAGGAGTTTCCATGTTTGCCATTGCCTATACACACAACCCGTCACGCCTTCGCGTTACTCGACCTCAAACAACCTCTACTTCTGGATATAAATCTGATTAACCCCCTTCCATCATTCGTTGTTTTCCCACTCGTTCTTGCCTTTCGAATATAAAACCCAGTTCTCGCTACTTTCTGTTTGTGCACTTCATCTTTTCCACTAAATCTGCATGTGTAGCTGCTACACGTGACAATTAACGGACACGGTTATTATTTCTCCAGGAGTTCAGGCAGGGTATCGGTGAGTGCAGTATGAGGAAGGAGCGGAGGAAAAGTGTTACGAATTCCAGATTACCACGGGCAGGACCACTCACAAAATATTGCGGCTCAGTCCGTTTGAACGTCATCTGAGGAAGGAGCGGGAGGCCGTAATTAGGAACAACCCTCTCAAGTCTTCAGATGAACTTGACCCGTGCGTGCTAAGACGACATCGTCCTGTCTGCCTGCTCTTTCCTTCCCTTTCTCATCTGGTTTTTACTTGCCCCAGGCAGAACAATCTTAGACCGCCGAGCTCGCACAAAACAATTTCGTCTTCACAAAATCCCAACCTAAGATTCACCCCTCCAAACTCACCCCTCCAAACTCACTCATCAACAACACAACCACAACCACCACCATCACCAACCAACCAAGATGCCTTGCCCTCACAAGAGGCCTTGCCCTCACAAAAGGCTCTACGAAGCTTCGCAACAGCGCCGCAGACAAAGAGAGCAGGAGGCCGTCGAAGCTCTCATGCTTCTGAGAGCAGGCTTTGGCGAGTTCGGCCTCTGGGGCAACGTCCCCGGTAACGTGCCAGGGGCGCTGCCACTTCAGTGGCAGCCCAACTGGCAGCCCTTTCCCGGCTCGCGCCCGGTCTCGTTTGACCCTGTTGCTGTGGGTGGCAGCAACCCGCAAACCACCAATCCCATCACCACCACCACCCACGCCGCCACCGCCAACACCACCGGCAACATCCCCAACGGCACCACCAGCGGCACCACCAGTGGCCACGGCCGCCCCGCTG
>RANY01000970.1:0-16907 GCA_009805235.1 Neurospora pannonica FGSC 7221
TGTCACACGGACATTTGCCCACACTCCTGGGTTTGAAGTTCAATAGAGCCTCAATGCTTGACATCAACCCAACCTCGCCATACAATGCCAGCCTTGCCTCGGCCAGACCATTCGGCCAACAGGCACGGCTTACCCGAACCCCCTCAACGCCACCAGGCTAAACGAGCCAACCACAGAACTGCTGACGGCGCTAAACATCATCACAAAGCCATCCCATCATCACAGGAGCAATCACGKCCAACCAAGCAGAAGCAGGGCGCCCGGGCAAAGGCCGGCGCCAGAAGGAAGAAGGAGAATGGATGAAGGCATTCAGAAAGATCCACATGTATACAGGTCGCTAGATAGATGCCTTGGAGCCTCAGGCGACAAGGACCGGCACGTACCCCAGTACGTACCGTTTCCCTTTGGCATAAGAAGGCCTTGAAGCCCAGCCTTCCCCTGGAGGTTGGGAGGATCAACAAGGCCTTCGAGACCAAAGTAGTTTATTAGCTGAATTGAACTACTGTTCCAAGCCCTGATTACAGCCCTTGTCACANAGTACGTACCGTTTCCCTTTGGCATAAGAAGGCCTTGAAGCCCAGCCTTCCCCTGGAGGTTGGGAGGATCAACAAGGCCTTCGAGACCAAAGTAGTTTATTAGCTGAATTGAACTACTGTTCCAAGCCCTGATTACAGCCCTTGTCACAGTAGGGCTGAGACTTACCTTGAGGTTACCGGCCTGTGTGAACCTTCCACCACAGCCGGGAATGGGGCAAACATAGGGTCTATCTCCAGTGTGAGATCGAACATGGGTGTCACGGTGCGTCTTCTGGGAAAACTTCTTATTGCAGCCCTCGATTTGGCACTCATATCGCTTACGCTTGTGCTTATCGGCCGGTTGCTGCACTCTTGCCTGGCAATCGGGGGATGATTGCTAAGAATTGTGTTAGACTCGCTCAGTCTCGAAAGAAGGGTCCGTCATACCTGTTCAGCCTTGATATCCTTGTCATCACCGCTCTGCTCAGGGTCTGCGTCCTTCATCTTGGACTGGATGACTTTCATGAGCTTGTCCACAGCAGTGCTAAACTCGACTTGGGGCGCGCCGTTGACCGGGGCATTAGGGGTGATGGTTCGCGAGCAGGTTGAGTGGTTCGAGATGGTCGTTTCCGTTGTAGAAACCCGAGAATCGCTCCGCTCCGATGGGCTCCTGCTCTCTTCACTGTATCGCCTCGCATCCCTGATATGATGCGGTCCCCTGGTATCCTCAAGTTCAGGTGTGATCATGTGTAGTGATGGTCGTTCCTGGTAATGTTGATGCTTGTACGGAGAGTTCATGGCAGTAGGCGTAGGCAACGGGTAAGCCGGGTATCCCCCGCCATAGGACACGGGTGACTGATAATGCGCTGGGGCGCTGATGCTGTTTTTGGGAGCTGTGCTCATCGATGTAGTCGGCATATAGTGGGAAACCAAGGAAGGCCATTGTTGCATCGGTGCTGTGGTCATAGGCCGTGCGTTGTAAGGCATAACATCGGCGTCCATCATAACATAGTCGTTGTTGGAGTGGTGCTGGGGCCAACGTTTCTAGCCCGCGGGGGCCGACGGTTGAGCTGTGAGTGCTATTCTGTCGGTAGGATATCTGTCGATGGCTGGTAGTATGGGAAAGCGCGAAGATGGAAGACGGCTAGGTGAGACAAGCCAAGGTGGGTGAAGCGATGTTGTAAGGCAGGATTAGTCTGACTATTATATTGTCAAGCCCAGTGAGACCCGAATTCCTGGGACGGATGAGTGGATGTTAAATCTGGGGGGATAAGATAGGTATATCAATACCTTGGGTCGTACATGTGGGATGTATGTGTATGTGAAAGAGACAAGATGAGTGTGGACTAACAGCGGCCGGGGTCTTGCATCGGGTATGGCCAATCGATGGGCAAGCCATTTCAGGCCGGGAGATCTTGTTCACTCATTGTCGAGGCCCTTTGGGATTCCATAATGGATGGGACTCTCTCTCCTTAGGTTCACATCCCGGGAAATCTAGGACAGAGAGAGTAGATGTATCATGATCCAATACGTACCTCGAGGACAGACTCCAGCTGGGTGGTACTCTTGACAGCAACCTTGCCCTGCACGTCGATGCCTGTCAATGTCATTACCCACTCACTCCGTACCGGGAGCGAAGACGGTGCGTAAAAGTTGATGAGGTACTTGCAGTAGCCCGGAGCCATAACCTGCGCTTGCAGGTAGGAGACGGGGCCCAGCCCAGAAACAATAAGTCCAGTCCCACTCAGGTTTCCTGCTCCCGTCCTGGCCCTGGTCCTGTCGAAGCTCGTGAGACCCCCGCCATGCCCGCTAACTCGACGTAGCAGACGAACGAGGACCCCGGTCCTCCAAGACCCCCGGAATACGGCTAAGATACCGTACGTGAACTTCGTACTGTGTAACCAGGTCTTTGGGGATTGATGATGAGGGAGCATAGCCAGGGGGGGAGGGGAGGTCAAGCTTGCGTGGATACAAAGCCGTATGTATACATTAGGGAACTGTAATTGTGAATAGCTCTGACTGGTATCCAGCACATGCGAGTAAGGTTTTTGAAGTGGATGATGATGATACACTTGTCGTCCAAGTAAGGCGGACCCCCGGTCTTACTTCCACATCCTCTAGCCGGGCGGGCATGAAACGGCTTTCCCCAGACTTCACCGGGCTGAATGAGGTATGGGTGAGACCACTCTAGAACGAGGTCTGGAAATAATTGATGCTGACCTACCTACATGTGTGGTGCTTGTAAGGATAGGCTAGGTAACGCTGGATATGTGTTGTTACAGAGTCAAAGGATGAGAAGCTCCGGGAGCCGCCAGTGCCCCCCTCAAGTGCATCGATACAGTCATCACAAAGCCCCGTACGCACAGAAGGATGTGCCAGACAGATTGACTGCAGCCTGTCAACGGTAGGTAGCATCGAGGATGTGACAGGTAGAAACGAACACGGAGGGGAGACGAAAGCAATGAAGTAACTGGCGTGAAAGATAAAAGGGGATATTCAACCTGTCATTACTAATCGATCTTAGTTTCGAGTTCCTTCCCCTGCCTTCAACCCCCTGTCTTCCTGTGAATATCCATTTCCTTCCTCTTTTTTCCTCCTTCAATTAAAAGTCGTCCGGTTTGTTGGTTGGTTGGTTAAGTGGTGTGTCGCGGTCGCGGTCAATCGGGAGTTCGGACACTTCCGGATACTTTAATACGTTCGTTCGGCAGAACTCACTCGACGACGTTTCTTTTCACGGGTTTGAAACGGGCGTTGTAAAACGCACGTGAAGTTTGAGATATATCATCGAACCGAACCTTTTAGACCCCTTTAGGCAGTTCGTTGGGCGCGAATAATGATGATGATGATAATGCGAAGACGAATAAGCAAATAGTTAGGCGACAGTTAAGGGAACGAGATTAATGTTGATATTCTTTTTTTCGAATGTGAAGAGAACGCAATAGGTAGACGAATTTACAATGTACTGAAAAAAAACTAAAAAAAAAAAAAAAACTGATAACGCATTGGTCTACGGGTGGTAGTTACTTGGTCAACGGACTACCCCAAGGAATTTAGGTTCCATCTTAGCTACATCAACCTACACCTACCAAACGACAGCTGTATACAGGCCAAGGATATCGAGATCACCAAGAACTTCGTGTACAGTCGTCTGGACAGATCGGTATACAAGAAGGGATTCAGAATTTTCGCCGACATTTTGCCATGGGACTCCAACTTTACCAACAAGGCCGGCAAGCGGTACTTCTTCAAGACACTACTCACGTTCTTATTGAAGGAGGTCGACATTGTATATGCAGCGGAAACATACAACCAAGGCGTCCTCGGCCGGTCTAATGTTGCATGGGCATACAAGCACCCCCAATGGAAAAATCTTAATTCCAGGCATTAGGTTTATCTAAACAACGTCAAGTGCCTGTGTGTTAACTCACAATTCGAATCATTCGAGATCGAGAGTTTCAACTGGGTTGATCCCGGCCCGGTTACTACACCCCACGAGAAACAGAAACAGTCCTCTTCTCGCCCTCCTGCTGCAGCCCAGATGCAAATACCGAATAAAAAAAAACAATTAGAAGAAATTAGACAGCCAACCCACATACGAAGAAAATAAGAGTAAGGTAGCTCCGAAAGAGCTCCCCAAAAAACAACAGACGCAAAAGACCAAAACTAAGCACAAAAGTAAATACTGAATAAAAAGGGGTATGATGACGATGAAGAAAGATAGCCGTCCCCAAAAAGAACAGAAAACAAAAGTTCGACAATTGTTTAGTGTTGGTTGTTTAATACACCGAGCTCTTGTTACGTCAAATCATATGTTCCCATGGGACTGGTTCACTTTGCTTGCTTTTTGCACTCCCCACATTCGATATCTCTGGAAAACAAATGTTAAATCTTGGTTGCGCCTTTGACATCTTGTGTAAGAAACTCACTTGTACTCAAAGTGAGCTACGTTCGGTTGACATCTCTTATGGGTGGTGGTGTATTCACGACACCAATGGGACGCTATCCAGCGATAGTGCCCGCAGCCATATTCTCTCTGTCTACATGTTAGTTTTAATCGTTGCAAACTGATAGATCGAAAGAGGATGAGGCTCACCTGAATGTAGTCGCACATGATTCCTAATAGGACCCCGTGTGCAAAGCCTGACAGCGCGAAGAAAGATTGGTCTTGGACTGAAACTCTTGGAAACTCGAACGGTTCCTGAGACGGGGCGGATCAACTGGTTCATAGAGTTGATATGATGTTGATGTGACTGAAGCTATAAGAACGAATGATGGAAAATGAAGCGGGAACGATACCCATTCTTATATTTAGCGGTCTCTATTATATCCACAATCCAGTTACCGCTTTTTCTCATTCAACTGGGTTTTATCTAAACGCGGGAACTAGGCTCAACATAGTCTACGCAGTAAGGCATGAGCTGCCCTTCGATCGGCTGCGTGTCACTTGCATAACAGACTTGCCAGTCGCTCTGCGTGGTTTGCTCAGCTCGCCGGTCCCGCTGGCCGCCTTGCCTGCAGGTGCTCCCTACATCTACTAGACCGTAAGAGGGAAGAATAAAACCCAGTTGAATAAGAAAAAGCGGTATAAGAGGAAGGAAGAGGAAGGAAGAGGGAGAAAGAGAGAGGAAGAGGGAGGAGGAAGAGGGAGGAAGAGGGAGGAAGAGGGAGGAAGAGGGAGGAAGAGGGAGGAAGAAGAGGGAGGAAGAGGGAGGAAGAAGAGGGAGGAGGAGGAAGGAAGAGGGAGAAAGAGGGAGGGAGGGGAGCCCTCGCTATGCAAGAGTCTTCTTGTGCCTTAACGCTGCCTTAATGTTGCATGAGTGCAGCTGTAGACCATACGCGTTAAACGCGGTTATTAGCCCAAAATCCCTAACGCGGACACAAACAGGCCCTTAGTCTTGAGACAAGGCCACCTATCATCCATCGTCCTTGTCCTCCGCTGACGCATGTATTGTCCTGCGCTAAACGCAGTCAGCCGAAACCTTTATTTCGGTGAAGTTTGGCATGTCATAACCATGGTGGTTGGCTTGTAACATACTGTTGGCGCAGCCGCCAACACCTTTGTAGACGAACTCCCCAAACAACTTCATAATTTCGAACGCGCTCCCAAAACACTTTTTGGAATAATAGGAAAAAACTCAATAAGTTGAACATAATTCGATTGCGAGAATCCTATTGTAATTATCAATCTTTCACCCTCCCATTCTTTCCGCCGAATCTAAGCCAAGTATCCTTGTTCACACTTCCTTGTCCATCGCATGTATCATTTTCAGTTATCGGTTTTTGTGTATCGCCAGCTTTGTAGACCAGAATACAACATGACTGCCAATATACCATCTGAGCTGACTCCCGGACATTAGTTGTTGAGTAGTGTGCTTTGAGATGGACCCTGCGGGCCGAAGAACATAGCTCCAGGTATATATCGCCAGCTGAGTTCAATAAACGGTTCCTGTCTCTTGTTGTCCACTTCCTGGGGCCTATGCGACTCCTGCGTTTCGGTGAGATGCGGCCTCATCCGGTGCGCGGATCATGAAGGGTACGTGCCCGATATTGGAGGTGCAAAGTGGTTCGCCCAGACCCGAGCAAGGCAACCACCGCCATTCAACCTAGAGATACTCCTGTCACTCGAGCTTTAGGAGATAACTTTGTTCTTTCACGTCTTTTAGCACAGTCAGTCAGCTGAGCGCGGCCAGCTCTATATATAACAGAAGCGTCTCCATATCCTTTGCAAAAAAAAAAAAAGACAGACATAACGTTTTATATAATTTCAGGAAGGCTTCTATCTACACCCCGGACTCGCAACCAGCCTTACGACAAGTCGAACGTCGCCACAAGCCCCAAACTACCTCTAGCTGCTTCGCACGCCATGTCCCGCCGTCCGAGGCAATAGGCCCAAAACCCGCCCAGTCGGACTTCTGGCCAACCTAAAGATATATCGACTGAATGTCTCAAACAGCCCGAGACACGCGCTATTTCCCAGGAGCAGCTTGTCACCAAGGTCAAGGGCATCTATGCTGGCCTCGTTATGGTCGAGAGCAAATGCATCGAGGTCGACAAGGCCCAGAATGCCGAGACCGATCCTGCCAACAAGCCCATCAACTATGAGCAATGGCAGGCCTTGATCGCCCTGCACCGCACTTTGCTTCACGAGCACCACGATTTCTTCTTTGCTTCATAACACCCGTCTGCGAGTCCAGCCTTGAGACGGTTGGCTGCCAAGTACATGTTGCCGGCCCAGATGTGGGGGCACGGGATCCACAACTTCTTCGAACTGCTGAGACACCGTCTTCTGGGTAGTCGAGAGCACATGCTCACGTTTATTTACCTGGCATACTCGATGATGGCGTTGTTGTACGAAACTGTGCCCGCTTTTGAAGAGACATGGATTGAGTGTCTCGGGGATTTGAGCCGTTATCGGATGGCCATCGAGGAGAGCAATCTTTATGACTGAGAGATTTGGACTGGGGTTAGTCGGGATTGGTACTCTAAGGCTTCCGATAAGTCTCCCACCACCGGGCGCCTCTATCACCATCTCGCCATTCTTTCTCGAGCCAATGCGGTGCAGCAACTCTACTATTACGCCAAATCCCTGTGTGTTGCAATCCCCTTTGGCTCAGCTCGTGACACCATCATGACGCTTTTTGATCGTGTTTTGGGTCCCGATTCAAGTCGTCACTCCCGATTACATCATATGGATCTCGCATTCGTTCAGACCCACGGCGTAATGTTTAGTGGCAAGTCTCAGGACAAGTTAGAGCATTACATGGAGAATTTCTTGAAGCCCCTTGATAACCACATTCAGGTTTCAGGATATCAGTGGCGGGAGCCTGGGTATGTGCAACCGGTACCGTTTCTTTTCAGTTCCCAGTTCTAACGTCTGACAGATATCACATTGCTATTGCAAACTGCTGTGCCATCATTGGTTGGGGTAATGAAAAAAACCCAGTTTACCGAGCCATCAAAGCAAAAGGAAGCGTCAGTGATGAGTCCCGTGACCAAACCATGACTGGCACCGAGGGGGCGGAACCAGATCTACAACTCGTAACCGCCCTGAGATTGGCCAACAGGACTCATGATGTCGTCTTTGGACAACAGGATGACCTAAATGTGGTTCCATATCTCCATGCGACTCTTGCCTTTGTCTACCACATAATCTCTTTGCCAGAGGCCATGGCCCACTTTGCGCCAGAGTTTCCCTGGCGACTGGTGTCTTACCAGCTGAACTCCTTGCTTCGGGATTACTCCGCATATGACCGATTTGAGAGCGATCAGTTTCCCAGACCGGAGAACGAAGAGATTCCCAGTCCTCTGCCCGAGGACTTTGCCATGCGCGGCCTTCTGTGGGTTGAGAAGTATTTTCCCAGCGACTAGTTCTCGGAAGACAAGATTATCGACGATGAGAAGTATTTCGAATCGGCTTCCCTCTTCGATGAAAGAATCACACGGGTTCTGTACTTGGGCTACAGGATTGCCGTGGAGGGAGAGGGCAAATTGCTTCAATACGACTCCAAGACTCATCGGTTCGGGGTGCACCCGCAGTATAAGTTGGAGTCAGAGAGAGAACCCCAGATGAGGGAGGGTATGTAGCTCATTACGTCCGCAGATATTTCACCCGCAAATGTTGATTCGATCTTTTTGACTGCAGTCACGACCGCTTCCTCGCCAGGTAGACGAGTACTTGGAGGGCGAATTGGCGTATTTGGTATCCCATCGTTGACTGCGCTCATCATCCCTTCCACAATTATCTGTAATACATCCACTGCGGTCTTCTTCTTTACCTCTTCGGTAACGGACTGAATGATCTCATGCTTGACAGTGTTTATCCAGTGGTTTTCCAACTTCTGCTGTTGAGCTTCAAGCTGACCGTCGCTTTGCTCTGCGACTTCAATCGCTATATCCGTCGTATTTTTTTCTTCCAGCTTGTAAAGAGCTTCTTCGAGCTTGTCAGGAAACTTATCATCCAATGAGCCAAGAACGTTGTCCACTTCCACACTTTTTTCAAGTGTTTCAACATAGGTACAAGGTCAATGCTAATGTCTCCCAACAGGATACCTTAACTACATCTTCAATATCTTGGTAAGATGGACTCCGGAGGAGACCAAGTCGTATGCCGACCAAATCAAGAAAGAGTGGAACAATCCCAGTATTCACGGTTACATCATGGCACCTGTCGATTGGTCCGACAGACACACCCCTGGAAATCCAGAACCCAGTCTTCCACGGTACGATCACGGTCTCACCAATTGCATGGCCCTAGGGCCGCATCAGGAAGGAACTCCAGCAATTTGTGGTATCTTGTGCGCGCTTCACAGTAACGCGACCGTGAAAGAGACTGTACATTCTTGCCGTTAGCTGTACGATACCCCTCGACCAAATTGGTTTAAAATCCTGCCCATGGAACGACTCTCTCCCAAGTCCCAAGTCCTCAACTCACGACGCCACACAATTTCCCCCAGTGCTTCTGGCTTCTTCATTCTCACTCCCCCGACACCAAACCGACTCGGCTGTCCTTCACGCAGTCACAACCGACCAGGCACAACCTCTGGGCGCCAGCCCCTGACAATTTACACTACCCCCCAACTCCCTCCCCTACACGCACAGAACGACAGTGACAATGAAAAACATTCATATCCAAAAACATATCTCCAAAATCTACAAGCAGCTTCTCATCTATCTACGCCGCAGAACCTCCACATTGAGCACTCCCTAGTCTACACTAGACAACCAAATACCTGGATGTGTAAAGCCAAACGATCAAGTGAACAAAAACGAAACAACACTGCTTGTATGTAGCCCATCTTGGAAATCACAAGCCCCCCGGGAACCACCATATCAGCCTCACCACCTTGTGCATTGACACGCGTGGCGCGAGCAAGTGCAAGCCCGCCCGCCGGCTCTGCAACGCCTCAATCCGAGCAACRTGATGCCCAGCCCAATATCATCCATCCGTGCAAGCCCCCCTTCGTCCTGTTTCTGCCAACRGGAAGCGTTGCYGGCAGCCATGGTCCGCAACCTCCCCCCCCCCCCCCCCCAAAAAAAAAAAAAAAAAAAAAAAACAAACCATCTGGGAATGGCACCGAGCGAGGCCTCAGTGGTATCTTGGGTGTGGTGTGGTTTCTACTGTCTGCGCCTAGCCTGCAGGGCAAGCACCAGACGACATTCCTTTCAGCGCTGCAGCTCCCGTCTGCAGCGAGTCACAACCCACAACCCTACATCGGCTGTGACAAAAGCTACCTTATCGTTCAAGCCCAGAAGCCAACCAAGACCGTCACTTGCTCATCCTCACTCACTCACTCAACTGTCAAGTACGCCAAATCTCTTGGGCCGCCGCCTGGTGCGCTGGGGCCTCGTGCTGGACACAGAGATTTGTTTGCTGGAGGCGCCAGCGCCGTCGTGAGGAAGCGAGGCTTCCGCCACGTGAGGAGTCGCCGCCGTCGCCGATGAAGAGCCGCCGGGTCCGGGTGCTTGAGCTTCTGAGAAGCTGGCTTCGCAGCCCTGCTGCAGTTGTTGATCCAGATCCAGCAAGGAGGCATCATTCTCAAAAGAGGGGTTCAACTCTGGTCCTGGATGCGATTCAGGGAGGGGACAAGGGGGCAGAGTACTGCCGGGGACGGGGTGGCTTGTCTGCTGGCTTGTCTACTGGCTTGTCTGCTGGTTTGTCTGCTGGCTTGTCTCCTGGCTTGTGCGTGTTAGGCGAGTGTCGGTGGCCGGAGGAGCAGGTGTAATAGTCTGGTGATCGTCGGTCTTCCGTTCCGGGTTCGGCTGACCGGCGACGGCGATATGGTTATGCTCCTGCTCCTGGGTGAAGAGAAGATCGACGGCGGTTCGGTCGACCGAATGGTTGTCTTGTTGCGGTCTTGGAGGAGATGGAAGAGATGTTTGGACTTGGTGGTGTTGCTGGCGAGGGTCTTCGCCCTTTTGGCCCGAGGGTTTTTTGGTCGGCCGTTTTGTCGCGGCCCTGGAGGAAACGGGTCGTCTTCGCGTGGCCTTTTTGAACGTTGTCGTGCCATGTTGGACTGGAGGATCTGATATCGAGCAGAGAACAAGACACCGTCGAGAAAGGGAAAGTATATATATATATTGCGGAGAAGGTAGCAGAAGTGGCAGAATTTGCTGTGAAGGGTTCCCGACTAGATGTGCCCTGCGCAAACTGAAATGCGCTAAATCGAACTTGAGGGCCAAATCTGCGGCCTATATCTAAAAAGAAGAGGGGGGGAAGGGGGTTATAGTTGGATGAAATAGAAATCCAAACGGACGTCATATGGCCTAGGAGGTAGACTTGCCCTTGGCCATGGAGGTTAGTTGGACCCATTCCGGTCTTGAAAATGGCTTGGGTCCTCCGTTAGGGCTAGTGCCTCCTATTCTTGCATTTCTTCTAGCTCTCTTACGAGTTCAAGTAATACGACTAGGGTTGTTCTGCAGGTGATGGGTGTGACGGCCCCCTTTTCGAAACCGGAGTGGGAGCCTGAGCTATCCGACGGTCCTCTGGCAAACATCTTTTCTACGCCAACTGCTTCTATCATTAGGCCACTATTAGGGTCGGATACAAGAGTGGACGTACCAGTGCTATCATCTGCGGTGGTTGTCATGCAGACGCTCGCAGATATTGGATGGTTGCGCTGTCGGGAGAGACATGAAGTCGGCTGAACAAGTTGCATTGGCGTCGACACAACTTGGGATAGGGATCTTACGACAAGCATCCTGCTGCCTGGTTTGGGTGATCTGGGTTTCTCTCTCCTTTCTTTTTCATTCGGAAGACACCTTCTCTGGCGACTTTCCATCCTCGACAATCACCCGTAACTATCTCGGGGAAGGCTCCGAAATTTCCCTAATTCGCTAACCACACGTTCGCATCACCACCGGTGGCTGTTATAGTCACGGATGTCCCACTCTCCGGAGGTATGGCTCAATAGCGCAGCCGCGAATTGTGGGCTCAGCCAATCGACTCGTCTACAAAGGTGTTGGCGGCTGCGCCGGCAGTGTGTTGCAAGCCAACCACCATGGTTATGACATGCCAGGATGGAAGGGAAGAGGTAGCTAATGCAGGCAGATGAAGAAGGTAGGTGAAGGCAGGTAGATGAAGGAGGTAAGTCAAGGCAGACATCGACGGTACCTACCTGCCCAGTTACTCTCCATTCCTACTTCCGCTTACAAGCGATGATGAACACCAATAGTAGGGCGAGGGATGGACATCAAAACCTCTGGCCAACGATGGATCTCTTGTGGCTCCCTCCTCAGCCCTGCAATTGTTTCTTTGCCATGCCCACCATGCCCATCCAGGCTGCATTAGGTGGTGGCTTTGGTCTGCCTTGGAATGGGATCCCGCCCGTTCCGCTCTTCCGGGGTAAAAAAAAGGTGGAGAGCCAGTAGAGCATGTCACTGGCACTTCACTGGGTAGAGTTAACAACATGATGTCCGTGTGGATGGGAGCACATGAAAGATGTCGAGGCAACTTGGCAATCTTGGGTTGCGTCAGTTGTCTTTTCGACGCAGTTATTAATGCACGCCATCCCGCTGAAGAACACCTCTCAGTTGTTTATTCATCCTGTCATCACATCGACATTCAGTGTCCATACAAACCAAACACCACACCAACCATAGCTTATGGATCTGTCACACCAAGAGGAACAAGGAGGAAGCTCCAGCCCCGAGGCACGAATAGTCCGCCTAAAGATTGAACCAGGAACAAGCACCAGACAGAGCCTTCGCCCTTCCACCAGTTCCAATGCCACAACTGCTGGGTCTTCGAATAGACCCGTCCAACCTCT
Organism: Neurospora pannonica FGSC 7221; assembly: GCA_009805235.1. Classification (NCBI taxonomy): domain Eukaryota; kingdom Fungi; phylum Ascomycota; class Sordariomycetes; order Sordariales; family Sordariaceae; genus Neurospora; species Neurospora pannonica. The sequence goes on from RANY01000970.1 coordinate 12,281, forward strand.
CAAGGTTTGCGACAAATGTCGACTAAGAAGTGGGTCTTGAGCACATGGCGTGATGTTCGATGGCCGGAAAATAATCACAAAAGTCTAACCTTGCTTCGCTTGCTTACAGGAATCAAATGCGATTACCAGTCACCTTGTCAACCTTGCATAGTCGCAAAACTCCAATGCACCAGAAACCGTGTGCTGCGCAAGAGAGGGCCCAGACCTGGCCGTGGCCGTGGCCGTCTTATCAACAAACTGAGAGAACGTGAGGCTGGCAAGAAGGAAGAACAGCGTCCAAGCAGTTCTAGGGAGTGAGTGCCCTCTGTTTTTTTAAGTGTCAATACGCAGTGCTGACCAAACCCAGTACGGAGGTAAGCGACGGAGCCCGGTCAAACAACACCGACATCTTCCCACAAAACGCTTCCGTCTCTACAACCTGGGCCTCTGACGTGAGCATAGCCCCCGAAACAACCGGCCTCTTTGCCAACGAACACATCTTCCCTTCGAGAGGCGCTTTCCTCTACCTTATTCCAAAATGTGTAGAACTCTTCTATCAACACCTATATCCCGTCATACCCGTCCTATACATCCCGGACATCCAACGAATAGACCCGCAAACCTGCAATCTCCCCGAAAAGAACCTCCTACTTTCCCTTTCGGCTCTCACTTGTTTCCGCATGTCCGGCCACAGCCTCGGGGCTGAAGACAGTCCCGAATTCTGGGACCAGGCAGGCCGTCGCCAACCCCCTCGTCCCAATGCACCACACCTGCCCAGTCCGCTTCCCGGTCAATTCGGCGGACCACCTACGACCTTGTATAACGTCCCTGGCTGGAGTCCCGTTGACCCTGGGAGCCTTACGAGAGCGAGGAGTCGCACGATGGCATGGAGCAGGTGAAAGGGCTGATGGCTATGGTTGAAGGGGGACCGGACACGCCGGGGTCTTCCGGGCCTAGTACCTCCCAAGCAGGAAGTTGACAATGATGGCGGTGGCAGTTTAAAAGGTGTTAGTTCTCACTTGCTTTGTTTCTTTGCGTTTNGGTTGAAGGGGGACCGGACACGCCGGGGTCTTCCGGGCCTAGTACCTCCCAAGCAGGAAGTTGACAATGATGGCGGTGGCAGTTTAAAAGGTGTTAGTTCTCACTTGCTTTGTTTCTTTGCGTTTTACGGAATATCTACGGCGTGTTGTAGGTGAATGGATACATGTTGGGAGACGGAAGGACATTTGCTTTATCATGGGCGGAAAGGTCATTGTAACCGCGGCGTTTGTTTTATGTTTATTTGAGAAAGGAACTAGAGAGGGAATGGGGTATATCATTACCGGAACCAGGACCGTGTATAGGTGGTTGTAAGATTACCGTTGGATACCCTCGAGAAGGATACCCTCGATGAAGCAGTAGTGGTACCTCGGAGGTCTGAAAGGTTGACAAAGAAGGCTCGGAAATAGTAGGGGAAAGAAGGTGTAGAATACTGATTTGGAAAATCGTTTCTCTGTTTTTGTAGTAAACTATACTTATTCGACAGAAGTCTATACAGTTTTCTCTCGGGGAATAGGTGAAGGTTTTAGAGCGTGCGGCTTAGCTTACACGGCCCGCCTTTTCACAATGAGTGTAACGGCCATGACGAGGCTCGACTACTGCGACTTGTGCAGCCTTGTATGATAAGATAAGGATTAGCCAAGTTGGGTATGACTTCTACGCGTCCTGTACCAATATTAGCGGCAACGTCCCATTCAGGCACCTTTTTTCCACCTCCCACCGTTCGGAAATACTTCTCTCCGTAGTTTGTTGACCCAAGGTATCAACGGCTGGTTGTATAACGTGAAGTTTTCTTTTGCGGATTTGATGAAACTTGGTCACTGAGCCAACTGGTTATTTCTGGAGAAAATGGCTAGTTCTTTCCTTAATAAAGGGGATATAGGATATTAGGGGGAAGGCGGGACTTTGAAACTTTGAAACTTTGAAACTTTGAGAAATATCCCCCGAAAGAAACATTGATTGGCTAAGAAATATGGCTTGTGGTTATTGCCTAAGAAGGATAATGTGACGGCCTGGTCACCCGTCGCAACTATATAAGACCACTTGAGCAACCGAATTGCCAGCTTCGGTTACTTGTACCCTTTTGCGGGGACACGGGCTGGTTAGTGTAGTGGTCTGCCACCGCCGTGACAGATAAGGCATGTGCATAAACGCATTTTCCCACATCAGCAGGCCCCGTTCCGGCATATGGAGCCGGCCAATGATTGGTTCTCATGCGCTGAACCTTTGCATGGCTTCAAGCCAAGCACTACGCCGGCACCACGCCGGCCCCCACGGCCTTGGACTTGTCAACCTCATATCGTTCCAGATTCGATTCATAGGCTTCAGGCCGGCTTGGTGACCCAGCCTGCCACCGGGAAAGGGCTAGGACTTTTTTGAACAAGACTTGCGCCACGGCACAATGGCAAGCAACCTAGGCGACGGTGTCAGGTGAGTGTCACGAATTCCCAACAAAAAGTTTATCGTTTGTTGACATTAAACAATTAAGCGCACCGATGTTCAGCGTCCGAACGCCCTGAGCAATTATAGTGCTCCTAGGCCGATTCATAGACACCGGCCATGACCCTTTCACAAGCCACAAGCCAGCTTAAGGCCACAAACTAGGATTCATAATTCCACTTCATTCAAACCCAATATAGAGACGAAAATGCATGGTTCTTTGAGTCAATTTCAGCCTCAAGAGGGTTTCAATTTGTGGCCCAGTATGACGTGCTCTAATTCTGACTCCCGAGTATTGAACTCTGGACCCCCTCAGCATGAGGTTGGGAGAAGGTATAATAATATTGCTCCTCTTGCCTGTTTGGTGTGCTTCCTGTTGGTATCCATTGCAGGTTCTTCTCTCCCTCAGTTAACCGTAGCTCGATCCCTGAATCTTATCAGCCAAAGCCTCAAACAAGAACTTCCCTTTTTTCAATCGGGTCCAACATGTCGAACAGTTCTACTTATCAAGTGAGTCTTGCGTTACCAACGGCAATTTGACCTTATCCCCCCCAAAAAGGAAACATCGAGACTGACGGCATCCCATTACAGCCTCCAAAATCAGTCGCTTCTACCAAACCCCAAATGCGTGAGCAAGTGGAGAATGATCAAGACGGCGGCCGCCAACAACCCCCTCTCCATATCATCGGCCCCAACAAGTGTGCCACCGACAGAAAGGCCATGCCTCCTGATAGTTTTTCCACCCAATCTGTATCCGGAGATCATCTTACCCTACCTGCCCCGTCCAACTGACCAGTGGATGGCAACCCGGAATTCACTCCCTCAAACGTCCAACTTCCCTTCACACCCGAATGCGCCTTCGAGCTAGAGGTCTTTCAACAATGGAGGTCCGGCCACCCAGCCTACCAAGAACAGCCCTCCTCCACACCCGGGGGAGGGCTCGATCTTGCCGCTTGGAACTGGAGCAACCCTCATGCCACAAGTAGATCCATCAGCATGACAGACTCAGACGTGGACTTCTCGGAGCCTCCGCAAAACCAGGATGCAAATGGTGAATGCCCCTCGCCGTTTGTCACCCAGGAGGTGTGCAATAACCCCAACCAATGCGAGCTATCGCCCGATATGACTGAAGCCCTGCAACGCTTTTCTGTCCCGCATATCTGTGAATATGAGCAGGCCAAGCGACAGCTTGTCGAGAAGGTGCGTCTCCCGACTCCCAAAAATGCAAGGCGGCAAGCCTTGGGCTAATCTTGTTTGTCCAGAAGACGGGTTCTACGGTCTGTCCCATGGCAACCTCAAAAAGCTTTCCCATGGGCCCCCCACCAAGAAACGGAAATTAAACGCCACCCTTCTACTACACAGCAAAAGGCAAAATTTTGGTCAGTCTCGAGATATTAGCAATGTTGCCGGCAATAACGATACTAAAGGGAGGTACTATGAAGAAAACGAAGAGCAGGATGAGGAGCAGGACCAAGGGCAAGACAAGTACCAAGAGCATGGTAACAACGAGAATGGCAATCAGAACAGCGACAATGACACTGACGCCGCTATCAGTGTCGGTTGCGGTGATGCCCAAATCAGAGTTGACAGCAACATGAAGGATACTAATACCGATACCGATATCGAATCAGGTCGTCAACTCGCAAGCCTAACGATAGACAATGGTGCCATCTTGCGATTCATGTCAATCGTATACGCTTGGGACAGTGCGGACGTCACATTGAAAAGCTCGTTCGCCTCGAGAAAGCCTACGGACGAGTTGTCAANGCTTGGGACAGTGCGGACGTCACATTGAAAAGCTCGTTCGCCTCGAGAAAGCCTACGGACGAGTTGTCAACTGCTAGGCACTACGATAATCTACGACGAAAAGCACAAAATCTCAGGATTTTGTRCACCGTTTTGGGCATGTCAGTCAGTTTTCGGCTTTCCAAAGGCATGAAAGAAAATCAACATCGACATTGAATAAGCGGAAGTAGTATATCAGCTGTGTTAGCAGGTCGTGGCATCGAAGACACTCCTGCAGCGCGGAAGGCATTCGCGAGGGAAATATCTGAGGCTCGGAAGATCATGAAGATGGTAGAAGGATACGATGGGCTTCTCTGCTTTTTACCCCTTGGGTTTGGTAGTGGGTTCACGTTAAGAGCTTTGACGAGGTTTTCGAACAAAGACC
>RANY01000971.1:0-12682 GCA_009805235.1 Neurospora pannonica FGSC 7221
CGGATGCCGCCGTTGCGGCGGGTGAGGTGGGCGGCGAGCCGGTCGGAGGAGGAGGTGAAGGGGACGGCGAGGATGTAGCCGGAGAGGGAGCCGAGGGCGATGAGGCCGGAGGAGGTCTCGGACCATGAGTAGGGGGGCGCGATGATCTTGAGGGGAAATATGAAGTTGAAGGTTAGAGCGCCGAGGCCGATGTAGATGCCTAGATGGGGTTAGACTTGTGGACGGTACAGGATGGAGGATGGGGAGCGGGACTGACCGTAGGTGGTGATGACCCAGAAGACGTGGGGAACAAAGAAGTAGGTGAATGAGCGGGCTATCATGAGGAAGAACTGGCTGTCTTTCTCCCAAATGCCCCAGAACTTGAGTGTTTGGATGAATGTCTTGCGTGGTGGAAGGTCCTCGGAGGAAGTCACCACCAGGTCAGATGCCAGTTCCTTGTCGTTCAAGGAGATTGAACTGCGAGGTGCTTCTTCCGGTGCCTTGCGGTGGTACGTTGTTTCCTCAACGACGAAGAATGCGAGGATGAAAAGCGCTCCGGCGAAAGCAAACTCGACGTAGAAGAAGAGGCGCCATGAGTAGCCGCCGTCGAGCATGTAGCCGGCGAATAAGGGACCGGTTGCGCCAGCACAGAGACAGACCGTGTAGATGCCCAACCGCTTTCCACGTTCGTGTAGGTAGAAGATGTCGTTGACGAGCTGGACGGGTAGAGCTTCGCAAACTGAGGCCCCGAAGCAGTGGATGACTCGACAGGCCATCAGAGAGGCGTAGGTCTTGGACTGGGCGCAGCCGATGAGACCGCCGCAGTACTGTTTCTGTTGTCAGCTCCGGTCCAAGATTGTGGGCGAAAACTCCTTACCAGAAGCAGTGAAGCTAGCATGACCGGTCTTCGACCGATTTTGTGGTACAGCGGTACCATAAGAAGGGAACCTAGTATCTTCCTTCAGTATGATGTCTTCAAACGGGATAAAGGGCTGTTCTACCGAATCCAAAGGCAAGGTTGGCATAGCTGACGAGATCGCTTGCTGCGGTGGGCGTGATGCCGAACTCCTGTATGTATATACCGATGTATACGGATGGGCCGAGCAGCGCGGAGTTACTCAGGAACGAGTAGAGAGAGCAGACGACGAGGATGAGGATCTTTCGGGTTTGGCTCCACTGGAAGGAAGAAGATAGTCAGTTCCAATACCTCCACGACGGATGGCTGGACGAAAGTGTCCCTCACGTACCTGAAGAGGATCATTGGGGTCGTTGGCTGGCACTGGAAACAGCGCCTGTCCATAAGCTGTGTCATCGCCCTCTGATCTCAGTTAGCACAAAGCGTAGCAGCATCACGAGAAGACCATCACTAACCGGCAACCTGCAAGTTGACGGTGCCCGGAATGTCTCCCTCCTTCGCGTGGCTTCCACGTGGGTTAGCAGGGGTTCAAACTTCAAATCCATCATGAGATGAAAGGATGCAACGAACGGCAGGGGCCAAGATTTACCTGTGCGCAAGATGTCTGCCAGTTGTCCTTGTTTGATCAGTCGTCGTCTATGATGCCTTATTTCAGGCCTTTTTGTTTCTGGTACAACAGAGGACAAAAGATCAAGTCCAAAGAAAGGTTCAAGAGAAGATTTTCCCAACCCCAAAAGCGTGGAGGCGGTATTAGTATGTGCTCCTCGGATATTGATCCGGGGTCCGCCGCAGTATATCTGCCAAGAATCGAGGGCATCTGGACGGTGTGGCTACTAATGACGGCAAAGTATCATCGACAGCCAAAGAGGGTGTAAGCCATGCATTGTCCAGAAGTCTAAACAAGTGGCAACATATGTAATATGCTGCTGTGAAAAGGGTTAGACTTGACCGGCACTGGCCGTCAAGAAGCTGCGTGTTATCAACCTATGCCCATTTGGCCTTGATTGACCTCCCAACTCAGGAGGTGGTAGAAGTCAAGAACGATGCTAATGTGAGGAATTTGAAGCGATTCATGCGCAAATCGCATCCATACGCAGTGATTCCAGACTTCTGACTTGTCCAATTGTCGAACTGCCGGAGCCAGAAATATTCGCGAATGCGGGGAATGGATTGGGGACTTGTTCCAAAGGAGCGCCAGATCGCTTTCAGAGAGCTCGTGACCGACGATATGTGTCAATGGCTGCATGTTCACGAATGGAAGTCGAGTGTTGAAGAGGGGAAGAGGAAAAGAAGAAAGTTAAGAATTGGGGCACGAATTACATTCACATCATATGCACATGTACGCAGTGATGTTAGGAGACACGGGTCAATTCAACAGTAATAACTAACAGAAGTACCTCCTGCAAGTACCCCATTGCCAAGCCACAGCACAATAGTGGCATGTGCAGTGGCTTAACTGAGGCCAATTGCCCAACCGGCAATCTTCCAGCGGCTTCACGATGACTTCAATTCTCACTTTTGCAACTCAACCACACTGCGAACTACCTCGCTCCCTTAAATGAAAACTTCAGTCTTCCGGAATCACGGTTGCTGGACTCTTATTCGATCAATTGACCGCAGCCGATCGAGTACTCTCAACCATTTCTCATTTTCGCATTTCAATGTCTCTCACAGTGACGGCGCCCGGGAGATGCGAATTCGCGCCTGGGAATTGCTAACAGACTTGGCCGTTGACCACAGCAAATTCTGTTAGTGCTTTGACTTTATGAAAAAGGAACCTCGGCCACCAACCCTCACGATCATGGGGCGCACCAGACGTGGTCAACCATTTCGAGAGGAACGAGGACCGCGAGGGCATCGCAGGATCCTTGATGATTGGAGCGCTTCTCTCGAGGTTGGGTGTGATCAATCGGCTACCTGACCCAGGAATTCGGCCATCTCTTCTTGTTTCTTGCTTCTCCAGTATGATATACCCGTCTCACTTTGATCCGGACGATAATGGCCTTTTTGATAGTGGTCAGTTCACCTTCGCGATCTTTAGATCGTTTCATGCAGATTTTATACAAGATGTCGCTAGGTCGACCTAGCCGCGCCAGTAAAGATGCTCCTTTTCACTCCACCATATATCAACCCTATGATCCGCATGACGATGCTCATTTGACAAGACTCCATTTACCCCGGATTGCCGACTTCTCGATCTCTCCAAAAGATTGACAGCTTCATGGGCAGGAACCGAGAATGCGGGGGAAATGACATGGACCAACATCCGAGCTCGCCAAGATGCTCTATCGGCTCAGAGTTACCGAAAATGGCATCCAAAATCGACGGAACAAAGCTCGCCGTCGTGATGTCCTGGACTATGGCCCGTACTTCCGAGTCTCGACACTGCATTTACCGGATCCACGCACGATTTTCCCCTGATAAACATCATCCAAGATCTTGGTAATCATCTCGTGTACCTGCATGTCGGGGTGCCACTCCGTCCCAAGAGACCATCCATCACCAAAATCTTCTTTAATCATCTGCCGGCCCCTGGACGACACAATCCCAAGACCTCATGTTCGGTTTGCTATTCCGCCCAAACGTTGCCAAGTCCGAGAAGAGACGTTAACGGTGGTGTTGAGGTGGTATTCGCCTGCTGTCAACCCGTCATTCCCCAGATATTCGATATTCCGGTAGAGTTCACTCAATACAACGGCCGTGATAAATACCATTGTCTGTCCACCATGACAACCATGGACTTCACACCCCGACTGCATCCATCACGTCGGTGTCGTCCCACTCTCGTTCCCTAACCCCCCTCGACAGAGACGCCCAAGATGCTTCAAAAGCTCGCCTTCCTCACCGGCCTCGCCGCCTCCCTCGCCTCCGCCCAACAAATCGGCACCATCATCCCCGAGTCTCACCCCAAGCTGCCCACCAAGCGCTGCACCCTCGGCGGAGGCTGCCAGACCGTCCAGACCTCCATCGTCATCGACGCCTTCCAGCGTCCTCTGCACAAGATCGGCGACCCATCCACCCCCTGCGTCGTCGGCGGTCCCCTCTGCCCTGACGCCGAGACCTGCGCAGCCAACTGCGCCCTTGAAGGTGCCGACTACGCCTCCTGGGGCATCAAGACCGAAGGAGATGCCTTGACTCTGAACCAGTGGATGCCCGACCCGGAGAACCCGGGAAAGTATAAGACGACCACTCCCCGTACTTACCTTGTGGCTGAGGACGGCAAGAACTACGAGGATGTCAAGCTGCTGGCTAAGGAGATTTCGTTCGATGCGGATGTCAGCCATCTCCCCTGCGGCATGAATGGCGCGTTTTATCTTAGTGAGATGTTGATGGATGGTGGCCGTGGTGAGCTTAACCCTGCTGGTGCCGAGTATGGAACGGGGTACTGCGATGCGCAGTGTTTTAAGCTGGATTTTATTAATGGCGAGGTAAGCCCCCCCTTTCCCCTTTCCCCTTTCCCTCTCTGTCAGTGTCAGTATCACCCCCGGCCCAACTAACACACACACCCAAAAAGGCCAACATCAACCAAACCCACGGCGCCTGCTGCAACGAAATGGACATATTCGAATCCAACTCGCGCGCCAAGACCTTCGTCCCGCACCCCTGCAACATCACCCGCGTCTACAAGTGTTCGGGAGAAGACGAGTGCGGCCAGCCCGTCGGCGTCTGCGACCAGTGGGGCTGCGCCTTCAACGAGTACAAGTGGGGAGTCGAGGATTTCTACGGCCCCCTTTCCCCTCCTCCTGCCAAATCCATCGATTCCAGCAAGAAATTCACCGTCACCACGCAGTTTTTGACTGACACTGGCCGCGAGGACGGTGTGTTGGTGGAGATTAGACGGTTGTGGCATCAGGATGGGAAACTCATCAAAAACGCGGCTATCGCTGTTGAGGAGGGGTTCTCGACTGATTCGGTGAGCACGAAATTCTGCGAGAAGACGGCTTCTTTTACGATGCAGCGCGGTGGACTGAAGGCCATGGGCGAGGCGATTGGACGTGGTATGGTTCTGGTGTTTAGTATTTGGGCGGATGATGGCGGGTTCATGAACTGGTTGGATGCTGAGGGGAATGGACCTTGTAGTGCGACGGAGGGCGATCCGAAGCTGATTTTAAAGAATAAGCCGGATGCGAGGGTGACGTTCTCTAATATTAGGTGGGGAGAGGTTGGGAGTACGTATGCGCCCGGAGGGAAGTGTGGTGTTAAGGGGAGTCGGGTGGCGAGGGCGTTGAGTGCTTAGAGCCTTAGAGAAGGCTTCGTGGGTGGTGTGATTTGCCTTGGGAGAAGGATGTAAGCAGTTGTTTTGGATATAAAGCACATCAACATGAATGCACCGTTCTTGTATGCAACACATCTGCCTTGCATCTTCCCTTCTCTGCGAACCGTTCTTTGCTTTACAGGTAGGCAACCCAATGCTTCTCCTTCAGCTTGGTGTTGCCTCCGGCGGCCCCTCCCGGGGAGGGGACCTCGCTTTGCTCGAAACAACGTCTGGAGGAGCGATCAGAAAGGTGGGATACAACACAATCACATCCTCGCATGCTACTATTTATCGTCGTCTTACCACATAAATCATGGTTACATGACTCCATCATATTCATGTCTCGCCGGCCGTCAACATCTCATACTCGACACTGGCCAAGATAAACGGCCCAACTCCAATCAACGAGTTCTCAACTCTGTTGATGCCCGTGTAATACTGTCAACGTCGTCAGCACATTTTCATTCACGCATCAATTCAAACCAAGTCCCACCACGGAAACTTCATCGCAGAGAAAGTACTCACCTGAAAATCCCCCCTCCCATCCAGACTCCCCACCCTAACCGTCCCTTCCCAATTCAACACCTCTTCCCCAGCCACCCCATCCACCCCCTTAACCTTCACAAACTGCCTCACCAACCCTTCATACCCCCTCCTCGCCACCCCCCTCAACTCCCCATCATCCCTCAAAAAATACCCCTTCCTCATCCCCTTAAGCAATCCATAAACATACATCGCACTCCCACTACTCTCCACATAATTCCCCTGTTCCCTCCCCTTCGGGCCTCCATACTCCCCATCCATAACCAACCACCACCCCCCCGTTTCCTCGTCTTGCGTCTCCTTAAGCGCAGTCGCCAGTTGCCGCGCCCACTTGATCAGTTGGGAGTAGCCAGGGTGAGAAGAGGGGAAGTAATCCAGCACGTCGACTAACGCCATTAGGTACCACCCCTGTGCTCGGATCCAAGTTAGGGGGCTGGCGCCGGTAATGGGGTCGGCCCAGATTGCGGTGCGAGAGGCGTCGTAGCCGTGTTTGAGTAAGCCGGAGGTGGCGTTGCGGCAGTGGCGTTCGATGAGGGTGAATTGGAGGTGGATGTCGTCCCAGCTTTTTTCTGCAGCTGCAGCACTAGCAGTTTCGTTGCCAACAGTGGTGTTGACAGAGTCAGGGGTGGTGAGGAAGAGCGAAGTGTAAGCAGCATAAAAGGGTTCGGCCATGTAAAGACCGTCTAACCACATCTGCTGCGGATATTTAGGGTCTTTATGCCAGAAGCCGCCTTCGGCGTTTCGTCGTTGTTTGTTGATCAACTGGTCGTACAAGAAATCAAGAGCGGCTTTGTATCTGGCCCTTTTGTCGCTTTCGGATGGAGAAGTGGTGGTGTAGAGAAAGAGAATAGACGAGGCAACGCGGATGTTATCGAGCTGGTGGTCGGTGTAGTCCCAGGAGATGTAGGTGCCGTTGGGGTGGAGGAGGGAGTCGATTTGGGTGGTTATGTGGGATAGGTACGGGGAGGAGGAGTTGGAAGGAGAAGAAGTGACAATGGCTTCGAGAGAGCGGTAAAAGGTTGCTTGGTCGTAGTAGCGCGTGGCAGGGGAAGAGAGGTTACGGGTGATGATGCTGTCGGCCATCCAGGTTGAGTATTTGGGTTGGGGACTGGGGAGTTGGGAAGGGGCGGCTAATGCCGTGGCGGCGAGGAGGATGGGAGTAATGGATCGCATCATGTACTGTGAAAGGCTGGACTGGATGTGTGGGGTGCCTGTAAAGCGTGATGTTGATGTCAGGTAAGTCTATTTGTAGGAGTCAAGGCAGCAAGTTATACGGTATGCTGGGTACCTCTGATGTGCGGGGATGTCGGGACCGGGTAACATTGGGGGTACAGTCGTGATGCTGCAGCTGCAATAAGCGGACGGGATAATTGTGTGGCAACGGGACGATATCTCGACGTTAAACCCGGATATGAAGTGCGATACGTGGATAAACCCGGACGTTCTGCAAAAATCATCCATCCGGAAGACGATCATCCTGCAAAAAAGGATGGTTGGATAGCTGATGTGTGGCCCTGAAAGGGCAAGAATGCATCCGATACACCAACTTCCGACCAAGAAAGACCACCCTTCCAAGGACTAAAGAACCGCCCCTCCACCATCATCGTCCTCCTCCTCCTCCTCCTCCTCCTCCTCCTCATCCTGCTCCATACCCGTATGAGTCGGCATATCAACCTCGTCGACCTCCTCCTGTGGAGGACAGCCCCGGAGGTCATCAACACTGACCTCCAGGACGTCCGATTTAACGCTGTCCACATCATTGATAATCCCCGGCGCAGGCTCCGCATCAGCGCGATGCACGACCACAGACGCATTCTCGGCCCAATCCGCCACCGTCCCTGCCCTCGTCCCGGCGTCTGTCCCCGTGTCCGTCTGGTTTTGCGTCCATCGATCATCTAGGTGCATCGTGGCTGACCAGGTGTTTGAGTCCTCTGACTTGTAGCTCAGCGGACTCTTCTTCTTGATAGTGTTGAAGACTTCGGTCCTGACGCGCTGCAGGATGCGGTCGAGCATGATTTGTCTTCGCTTGACTGCTTCGGGACCGTGGAAGTCGTACACATCCGGCAACCGCCATTTAGGATACAGGTTTCCATGACTTGCCCTGTGCTCTACCCCAGTCCGTGATTCTTCAAAGTAGTACTTGCATAACTTGCAAGTGGGCTTGCTTGAGCCGATATAAGGCCATGAGTTGAAAAACATGGTCGGACTGATTTCGCCTTTCCCGCGATCGGTGAGCAGCCAATGGTGTAGCAGCACTTCGGAGTGCACGGCTAATGGTGTGTTTTTCTTGTAGGCCTCTACTAGCCTTGTGTCCAGATCGAGGATCTGCAAGTCTTGGACGAAGCGCTTGAAGATGGCCATCAGTCTCTCGTTGGAGGTCATGCGGCCTACGATGCCCTCGGCTTTGAGGGACTTGTTTCGTCGGGGTGTGTCTTGGAGGTCGCCGGAGGGAAGAGCGACAATGCGGGGGTTGTTTTGGAAGAGCTGTGGCCACTCGTCCCGAGCTAAGAAGAAGTAGTGCACCGAGGTGCGGTAGGCAAGGATGCGCTGGGCGGTGTGCATTAGGTCGGACCAGCAGGCCATGCTGGTGTAGCCCTTCATGGCGGTGCGGCCGGCGGCGGCGCGGGCGAGGAGGATGTCGTTGAGGCGTTTGGAGGAGAAGATGCTCTTGAGTTGTCGGATGATGGTTTTGCATTTTTGGTCGTCTGGGAGCGTTAGTCTTGCATCGACGGACGGCGAGGCCATGACAGGCTATCACTCGATTTTGGCACGCTGTCATATGGTGTTGGTGACTTACACTCGGCCTCGGGCGTCATGTCCGTGTCCGTATAGTCCTCTGACTTAAGCAAGTCTTGTAGCCCTTTCGCTGTTTCGCGATCCTCCTCCTTCTCATCCACCTCACACTGCCTCAAACACACCTCTGCTTTATCCCTCAACGACTTGAGATAAAACCTCACCCTCGGTCGATTGAACCGCAGGACAATCTGCCACAGCTCCCTCTCCGCCGCCTCTCTCCCCTCTTTATCACTCTTTAGCGGAGCACTAGCCACCTTTTGCAGAACCGTATGCAGAAACGAAGCAGTGCGCTCCAGATGGTGAGGCGTAGCTTGGTTGACACCAAACACATAGGTGAACTCCCGCTCATCCGCCAACACATTGGTAGTGTCGAGGACCATGATAGAAGTTACCGTCTTTCCTCCCTTTTCCCAATCGCAGACATGGGCAAGCTTGTAGACGAAGGCTTGGAAGAGCTGTTTGGGATCCTCGACGTCAACGCGCATGGACTGGGAGGGAACAGATGATGGTTCGCCAACGGGTTTCTTAAGGGCTTCGAGGAGCATGATAGGCTCGTAGAAGCGGTGGAGGATTTTGGGTGCCAGCTCGATTGGGGTGCCATATTGGACGGAAGTGTCATCCATGGTTTCCATGGTCGGGCGGCCGAGCGGGAGGGCGGTTTCAATAGTGGCGTGGGAAATGTGGCTGTCCTCGAGGTCTGATCGGAGGATCTTGGGGCTTTCGTTTGCTCTTGCGGGAAGTATGTGTGTCAAAATCTTCGTGAGAAAGTGCCAGTGATTGCGCGGGCAGTCTGGTTGTCCTTCGACTATTTCGACTCCCTTACCGATATCAAGTCTTCTGTTTGCTGGTGCAGAAAAGTCGAACGGGCGTAGGCGGATTTGGTGGATGATCTTTGGCAAAGTCAGCGCAATAACGGACGACGATCATTTGAGACATCTTTTTTTTCCTTCCCGACCTTCCTTTTACCAGTTGTTTGGTGTTTGGACATCAACACATGTCGTCAAGATAAGGCGTCAAGAAGGCGTCCAGATGTGGTTGATGAAGTCGAACCATTGATGCCAGTGATGTCCTCCCGTCCGTCCATCCCCAACCAACGAATGCCCCTCCACCAGCCCCCGTTTGTTAGTCTGCACCAATCATGTCCATTGAATGGAGGCAGACAGAAACAAACCAAACCCTAAGGAGACAGGGATATCCACAACAAGCACGACACAAAGCAACGCAGATGCGGGATGATGCAGACGGGTGTTGGTTATGCCACTTGCAATCTTGCCCAAGTCCAAAGACCTCACGTCAGAGGCAGGAGCTATCTCGAGCAATATACAGGTGCGCCCTACGACAATGGTGATAGACTATCAAGCCCAGGGCAACGCGTTACGGGGCTTGCTCTCTCTCTTTCTTTGTACATAACTTCTTGGGGAGAAACACGGCGATTTTTAAGTTGAAGAAGTTGGAAGGTCAGTCAGAGGTTTGTTCTCACAGCCGCACGGACTCTATAACCAAATGTTTCGATAACCGCCGTTCTGCACGAGGCCCGCACGCCATATGCAAGCCCGCGAAGTCGAGGCGTGTCAAGCGAATCACGATGAGGCCGGTTACCGAATGAGGATGGCGTGTTGTCCACTCTTTGGACAAGGCCTCTTTCTCGCAATTTTCTCTTCTCACTTCTCAAAAGATATCGCCCGTTTGTTGCTGGATATTCGAGACTCCAAGTGGTCAAATTTCGACGGGTCACTGCTATTGATAGACGGAGGCAGACGGGAGAGGCCTACAGCCCCAAACAACCCCACTCAGCTCTGTTGACGTCTTGTCAAAGTGGAACACAAAAGACGGGCCTCTCGCCTTAGTAGGCATCGTTTGTTCTCCCCCTCTTCTCTTTCCTGACCCATGCTCACATCATTTCTCTTTGTGCTGGGCAGCACAGCTGAACGATACGAAAGCCACATCATCACACCACACCTTGCCTACAACCGACACTCGCCTTGCAGTGTCCGCACTGCGGATTCGCTCTGACACCATGAGCTACCGCGTTCCAGTTCCGCCGGATGGAATGGATGGAACTATTGACCCCGCGCTGTTGACCTGGGATGAGTGTACATCCCCCCCCTCACCCTACCCACGACGGTGTCATGCAAGACAAGTGGAAGATCTGACACAAGTTGCAGCGGTATCCACGTCGGACCTCGTGGGCCTGAATGACTGGATTCACATCGAAGACGGCGGCTCAGCCCGTTCTCCATCCATCGTCAGCTCACTATCCACTTCATCAGGCTTCTCGTCGCACGCCGGAAGCGTTGCCGAAAGTCCCAATGACGTCGGCTTCTTCCCTCCGGGAATGGAGCAAGACTCGCTGGCTGTGTCACAGAACCCCACCGGCCTGGGCGATGCACCTGGTGACACCATGCACGACATTGCAGCCCTACAGCATGGGGCCTTCGAGGAGACGCCTGGACTTTGGAATATGGCCATGCCAGCCAATGAGCTCGCTGCTCTCCAAGTTAACTACGCCGATGTCTATAACCAGGCGCAACTCGATGTGGGCCAATTGTATGACTTCAACAACACGCCCTCTATCCCAAACCCCCCAGCTTTCATGATGCAAAGCAATGGCAATCCTAGCTCCGAGACTTAGAGGACGAGCGATTCTATCCAGAACTCACAACAGCTGGTCTGGCCTTATCCCCATGCCAATGGGTTGGCTGCACCACACCGTGAGGGATTCTCATTGCAACCACATTATGATCAGTTGGAGGGGGGTGGATATGTGTATGGTGGAGAGGAACTTTATACACCTGGAAATGAACAACAGAACGCACCGGACCCGACGCTCTTTCACCAGCAGTCGCTCGCTCAATATCCGCCGGTCATTTCAGAGGAACCGCTCATTCAGGGTCCTTACGACCCGCAACTTACCAACGATACTTTGAACACACCCATAACACCAGAGATGATGATGGTCACCACGGCACCTATGAACGGTGCTTGGCCATCACCACCCCAATACCCACCACTGCCCACTTGCCTCCCATCACACTCACACTCACCTACCTCTCTTCCCATCCGCTCATTCCCATCACACTCATCCCCTATCCCAGCAGCGTTTCCTTCCCCAACGTCACCAATCAACTACACTCCCCCGCCATCATCCCCTTCCTCTTCATCCGCACCCTCCCCTTCCTCTTCATCCACATCCTCCTCCTCCTCTTCAAACAGAAAATATCCCCCCAAAAAGCGCTGCCAAGCCGCCCTCGACGACCCAGCCCATTACGGCAACTGCCGTTACTACGCTCACTCCAAGGAGCTCAAGAAACACTACCGCACCACCCACCGGAAGTACGCGGTGAAGATCGGGCTGTCGCTGGACCCGTTCGTGTGCCCCGTGTGCGGGACGTCGTTGGTGAGGAAGGACTTTTTGGGCAGACATCAGAAGCCGAAGAAGGATAAGATGGGGAACTGGTTGTCGTCTTGTGATAAAGAGATGAAGAAGAGAGAGAAGGGATTGCGGAGAGGGTAGGAGACCAAGAAACAGTGAAGGGAAGGTAAAGGAGAGATTTGGAGAGGGAGGGACATAAGGGTGAAGAAAGGAAGGAATCGATGAATTGGAGCAACGGGTATTGGAGGGGAGGTAATGGAGGCGATGAAATGAGATGGGAGTATGGGGAAGAGAGTTCGCGGGCTTTGCTGGAATATGCAGTCTGCCGACCTTCGAAAAGGGTTCTCTTATGCGGCTTTTCGGGTTCATGTGTGTATGGAGGTTCCGGTTCAGGGTTCAAAGCGGTCTTGTCTACGTCTACGGTTTGTCTGTTTGTTGGTTGGACGTTTCTGTTTATTTCTGTTTCTCTGCCGGGTCATGATCTTTGTTCATCTCATACTTTCCTACGTGTTTTGGTCTTCATGCTTCTTGTTTCCGGTCTCATAGGTACCTGATAGTCCAGTACGGCATAGCACGCAACAAACTGGTCCACACACGATAGTATAGACGCTGGGATCACGTAGGCGACCAGGAGGAAGCTAACATGGGCTTGGTCCTGCATCCGACTTGACTCACAGCGTCTATACTATGGTGGGTTGAACGGGTCGTTGCATGTCGAGTGTTATAGGTAGGGAAGTGAGTACATGTTAAGAATTTATGATCATCTCAGCTTATCTGAACGCTTTTTGCTTTGTGCACCTACAATCTACGCATCCTTTTT
>RANY01000972.1:0-12545 GCA_009805235.1 Neurospora pannonica FGSC 7221
GTGCTTGGCGCGGAAGGTATGTTCGCTGATGTAGGTCTCGGCCGCGGTGCCGGTCAGGACGTTCTTCCTCTTGGTGCCGACGGCAGTGGAAGTCGGATCGGTTTCGTCGCGGAAGGGATTGGCGGGCCCGAGGCGCGGTCGGCTTAGGTCTTCGCCGGTGTAGGGGACGACGGCATGGTCTGGTTCGGCGACTTGGCGGACGATGAGGGCGTCTTTGACTGAGAGGTTTGCTGGGTATTCGTTGAAGTCGGCCATGGTTATTAATCTCGTGTATGATTGGGCTGCGGCTTGCTGAGTTGTGGTGATGTTTTGCTCGCCAGCCGCACGCTTGATGGAAGTGAAATGTTTTGTTGTTTTGGAGATGGAGATGGATGCGACTTGGAGTTGTCGGCGGCAGGCGCATTGGTTGACGTCTGGAACAGTGGACCTCAAATTCTGAGTGGAGCATGGGTGATGCATGCGTGCACGGACCATATACGACCGAACCGACCGGGTTACTGTTGCAGGTCGGCAAGGACCAAGCTTTTGGAGCTGAGGCTTGCTTGATGGAGGGGCCGACAATGATCAGCGTTGAGCCAAGCTCGTTTTTTTGAGGGCTTGTCTCTTCAGATATATACTCAATGACCTAAAGATTCGGTTCGGTCTCTTTGTACGGATACAACGGCTTGTTAGGAGAGTATATATTCCAACTACACGCCCAACATCTGTCAACCAAAAAGCCATGTTCTGTTCCTCCATTTGCATCCCGCGCTCCCATCCCTCGTTGCAGGTGACCTTCGACAGTGACAGCAGAGAGCATGATCTTCATGACGTAGCCCGTCCCATTTCATTACATACTTCATCAAGCAGTAAAATACAGTACGCGATCTCTCCATCTCATCCCCCAGCGTACACCCAATTGGTATCGCAAAAGAGGTCGTAAACTCTTTTTAATCATTTCTTTTCCCCCGTCTATCCAGCTGTCATGCCCAACCGAGGCGCACAGCAAGGCGGTTGCCTCCTTCCTGGTAACCGTCAGTTGGGTTTTCCTCCATATTAAAGAAGCCAAAACCGTCCAGTTCGTCCTCCTCTTCTCCGTCAAATGAAATCATTCCCGCCATCTCTTCATAGCTTCATGCCATCCCATTCCATCTATCAAGTCGTCTTCGTGTGTTCCGCTCATGAACCGTTTCCGTCCCTTTTGCAAACACCCGTCGCCGAGGATCCTGCCTGCCTGCTTGCTTGCCTATGGTTGTACTGTATATGATTTTTGTTTGTGTGTTTGAGGCACTGCGTACCAGCGTGCCCAGCGCCGTTATGTACTTTCGAGAAAGATAATGGTGGTGGAGATGCGAGCACGAGCTCCGATAAGAGAACTCTGCGTCTGATCCGAGAGACCTCGTTGCGGTATCGCGTGGAACGAGAAGTCCAGTTCAGCTTAGCGAGCGACGACCGTTTCCTAGTGGGCCTCGTCTCTAATGAGTGCCACAATCATGCTGTACAAGTAGAAGAAGAACAGAATGAGGTGGAAGCCGAGCTTGGTGAAAGATTCCTAGAGAGCGCGCATGTTGGTTAGAAGAGGTTCCTAGAGAGCTCCACCACAGTGGACGCAGCTTGTTTTGCTGATCTGATGACGTACCTTCTTGTGAACGTTAAGCTTGCGGAAGATCTCAGTGGCGTCCAGGAGGTGGGCGTTGTCAACGATCCTGTATCGCGTGGTTAGTCACTCTGTGCTTCGCGCTAGCTGCGGATGTTGTTATCTAGACGAGTGAAAACTTACTTCTTGACGTTCCAGGCGACAAGGGGCACGTTGAGTACGAGAGGCAGCCAGTAACCGTTGATAAGGAAGAGGAAGGTCAGGAAACCGTGGACGGCGACTTCGGGGATGATGTAGGTGTTGAGGCGGTTGCAGAGGTCAATAGGGTTGATGTAATCGCTGCGAGATGCCGTTAGTAACAGTCTGCTGGGGAAAGGGGCGCAAGCCACAAAGCGCGCGGGATGCCGAGTCCAGTGTACTCGTAGAACTCATTGAGAAGGGGATAAATAACCAACGTACCATTCCAGATCGCTGTACATGATGGTGAAGAAGACTTGAAGGAAGAGGTTGACGGCGTTTATAAGCACCGCAAACAGGTATAGCCACGCCTCGCCCGACATTTTGGCGGTTGTTTGCTTATCGGATGATAGCTAGAGCTTCGGTGGTGTAGTTGGTTGGACTCGGTTTGCGCGAGCTTGGTCTAGATGTTGTACGTGCGCGACAGATGGCGTGCGCAATTATGATGGAATCGAAGTCGGACGATAAAGTTCGATCGGAGGAAAAGGGGAGTGTGTCAAGCTTCGAGCGCGCCGGTGTCGGTGCTTGTACTTGGAGCTGGTTGTCAAGTTAGAGGTGGGATGATAGACTTGGGAAAGCCGTCTTGTCAATCTCTCTGGTGTTTTGGGAAAGAAAAAAGGCGGTCGCAAGTTGGCAGGTGTGAAGCTCCAGGCGGACAAGGTGGCTCGGACTCGGGGCAGTGGTGGGAAGACTCACTTGGTTGCGTGGAGACAGCTGAAGGTTCAGGAAGGGGAGGATTGGTGGTTGGTGCTCCGGCGTTGGTCTGGGGGCAAGGCAGCTGGTGTCTCGGGGCTTCCTCGATGATGAAAGCCTCCTTCCACTCTTTTTCGCCGTGAACTGCCAGCCCGAGCCCAGTTCCAGGTTGCCAAGACTGCCCCTGGAGCCTGTTGGGCGGCCAAGTTGGCCCAAGCTTCTCTCTCCAAAGCTCCACTATAAGCCCGACCGAGGTGGGGCAAAGCGGCATAGAGTAGAGCATCGAGTTGGCGAGGCCGAGAACATCAAGCTCTCAACCTCTTCTTAACTTGAGCCTTCGCTACATCTTTTTTTCAGATGGAATAATTCTCCCAAGCCCTCATTGTACAAGTTGACTACCGAAATGCCAAGAATTTAGTATCAGACATGGTGAAACATTAGGCATTGTCTATACTCTATCCAAGCAGTTGTAATCTAGCTGCTTCTGTGGAGAGAAAGGGAGCTCCGGGCCCGGTTCTCCACAACCCGCCGAGTCTACCGCCGGGCCCGCCGTGAACCCAGGATCCCGAATCCCGTTCCTCTCGATTCAGAATCTTCCAAGATATCCGTCCAGACAGAAGATGACATATGTTCTTTGCGCGAATCTTATGCAACGTACCTCTTAGCTCTGCGATTGTCAGATCAGTATCTTATTAGATCCGATAACTCATCAGAAACAGATTCGGATGAAAATCAAAAGTGCCGTAGCCATGGCCTCGGGTTTCCCGTTTTTAATGTCTCCGGGTATCAACTCAGGCATTGAACGCTACGGCACAATTCTATACCACAATACTATTCCCTCTGAACGCCTTTTTATTCCAATAACGATGCACACTTTCTAATGTCCGACCAAACTCAAGCAGCAGCGGTAGGCATGGGTATCGGGCCGCCAGGAGAGTCGGCCGTGCGCGCCGTCAAAATCTCGACACCGGTCTCGGTGACAAGGAGGGTGTGCTCTGTTAAGCAGGGTTAGTTAAACATCCCAGCACTCAGCCACCGCCTACAGAATCATAACAGCACTTACCGAACTGAGCGGTCCTCTTGCCATCAATGGTGGTGGAGGTCCAGTTATCGGGCCATGTAACATCGCGGTACTTGCCCAGCGCAATCATGGGCTCGATAGTGAAGGTCATTCCAGGCTTGCACTCGCCAACCGCCCTGTTCTTAGCGTAGTGGGGGATGTTGGGCGGGCAGTGGAAGGTCTTGTTGATGCCGTGGCCGACGTAGGTGCGGATGACGCTGCAGCCGCGGCTCTTAGCGTGAGCCTCGATCGCGTTGCCAAAGTCGCGGAACAGAGTGCCGGGCTTGACCAACTTGATGGCCTCCTCCAAGCACTCGCGGGCCGTCTCGACGACGCGCACCGAGTCGGGGTCGGCCTTGGCCTTGTCGCCGACGTAGTATGTCTCGTTCAGATCGCCGTGGTAGCCCTCGTGGTAGAGGGTGACGTCGAGGTTGAGGATGTCGCCGTCGACGAGAACGCGCTTGTCGGGGATGCCGTGGCAGATGACCTCGTTGAGCGATGTGCAGACGGACTTGGGGAAGAAGTTGTAGTTCAACGGCGAAGGGTACGAGTTGCGCTCGATGCAGGCCTCGTGCACGATCTTATCGAGGTCGTCGGTGGTGATGCCGGGACGGATGGCGGCAGCGGCGACGTCGAGAACCTCACGGGCGAGGCGGCAGACCTTGCGCATGCCCTCGCGACCCTTCTCGTCTAGCTGCTCAATCTTGTTGGACCTCGTACGGCCGCCGCTGGGAATACCGCTCTCGGCATAGTCGGGATGGGGGATCGACTTGGGGACAACGCGCCTCGGCGAAAGAGGGTAGACGGGGCGGAGAGGGCCGGTGTAGCTGAAGGTAGGGAAGGGGTTGTAGGTTTCGGGGCCTGGAACAGAGTTTTAGAATATGCGCTCTGGCAGGGGGGAAGCGGGTTGATTTACTGGCAAGCTTGTGAAGCTCCTTGTGAGTGTTCTATTGGGCAACCAAAGGGTCAGCTATCAAGGTTCGCATGCAAGTCCAAGTCTAAACCAGGGACAGGACCCAGCAGACATATGGGATGAGGGAATCAAAGAGAATGCGCCGTACCCAGTTCTTCTTGAAGCAGTCTTGGGAGCAGAAGAAGCTGCCCTTGATACCCAGGCTCAAGCACTTGGGGCATTGGAGGGTGCCGGCATCGTTTTCGCAGTCGGCGCCGAGGCACTTCTTCTTCGCGGGGGGTTGTTCGGTCATGGTGGTAGTATTAGACTAGAGTGTCACTGTCCGTGGTTATCGAGAGGAAAGAGGGGCCGATAAGTTAGCTTGACGATCGCAGGTGCCTGTGGAAGCGAGGGTGTCGTCGGGCAGAGTTGCTCTTTGACGACCAGAAAGTACAATGCGTGAGGGAAGCAAGAGTGAAGTTGCGTAGGTGTTGGCCGGGGGGAACAGGATACGAAGCAAATAAAAGTACCTTTGTGACCTCGTGTGGGGTAAGTAGGTAGGAGAGGTTGTTGTTCAAAGGGCGTGAGACACCTGAAGAAGTGACAACGAAACGGGAAGCGACAGGACTGGATGCCGGGCTTGGCGTGGACAATGAATATTTTTGGCGCCGCTGTCTGTTGCGCCCTTCTAGTCGTCCCACGCGCATTCTCAGTGGCGGGCAGCGGCGGGCTCTGCCGGGACTGGTGGGGCTCTGTTGGACCCAACAAGGGATCAGGATGCTTACCTAAGTGGCCCAGATGCCACCTTTTCGCTGGCACTAAGCCGTTTGTGGTGTTAGTGCACCAAGAGGGCGTCGGTAGTGGATCACTTGGCACGGACAATTATCGGACTGCATACTATCGCATGGGATCTGATATCGTCTGATGCAATCACTAACATATTTTATTTCCACCTTCATTACCTTTTCCGATTCCCGGCTTACTAGAGCGGCGAACTAGGAAATTCTCTCAAACACCAGATTTCGAAAATGGAGGAGAGAAAGCAAAAGGTCGTCGTCGTCGGCGCTGGCCCGGTCGGGTCATTGGCTGCTCTTTATGCGGCCAATCGTGGTCACCATGTTGAGATTTATGAACTGCGCGGTGGTGAGTCTTGTCTTTCACTTTGTTGACTTACATGAGTCAAGATTCAAGATGTCATTGCTAACAGATCACCACCAGACCTCCGCGATCCCTCAACAACGCCTCTCAACTTCACCAGATCCATCAACTTGGCTCTTTCAGAACGCGGCCTCAATGCTATGCGCCATGCCAACCAGCCAAGACTCATCGATTATGTCAAGGGGGTGACCATCCCCATGAGAGGCCGCATGATTCACGGCAAGCGACCCGACGGAAAGTTGTATGAAGAAGCTCAAGATTACGACATCCATGGACGGGTAAGACCCCATCGACCCTTTTGCACCCCCACTTTACAGAGCAGGTGTGTTGATGAATAGATCAGAGCATCCTCGCCATCGACCGTGGCGACCTGAACAAGCGCCTCCTCGACATGCTCGAAGAGATGCCGAACGTCACCTTCTTCTTCAACCACAAACTCACCGGCGCCGATTTCAAGCGGAACAAGGCCTGGTTCGAAGTCAGAGATGAGAGCACCTACAACCTACGAGACCGAGCCCGCGAAATCGAGGTCGACTTCGACTTTATGATCGGCGCCGATGGCGCCCACTCCGCCGTCCGCTACCATCTGATGAAGTTCGCCCGCATGAACTACCAGCAAGAGTACATCGACACACTATGGTGCGAGTTCCAGATCGCTCCCAAGGCCGACTCATCATCATCATCAGCCAAGTCCAAGTTCAGGATATCCCCCAACCACCTGCACATCTGGCCCGGCAAGGAGTTCATGTTCATCGCCATCCCGTCCGAAGACGGCTCCTTCACCTGCACCCTCTTCGCCCCTGTCGCCATTTACGAGCAACTCGAAGCCGATACCACCGGCACTTCAATCCCCTTATTTTTCGACAAGTATTTCCCCGGCGTGACCTCCCTGATCCATCCCGCCGACCTAGTCTCCCAATTCCAGTCCAACCCGCACCTCCCGCTCATCAGCATCAAGTGCAAACCCTACCACTTCTCCTCCTCGGTCGTCATCGTCGGCGACGCCGCCCACGCCATGGTCCCCTTTTACGGCCAGGGCATGAACGCCGGACTCGAAGACGTCCGCATCCTGTTCGACATCCTCGACAAGCACGACCGCATGACCAACGACGACAGCAGCCTCGAGGCTTCCCAAAGAGAGATCGCGCTGGCTGAGTACAGCGCCGTGCGCGTGGCGGATGCGCACGCCATCAACGACCTGGCGCTGCAGAATTACATCGAGATGAGGTCATCGGTGCTGTCTCCCGTTTACAGGTGGCGCAAGGCGCTGGAGGAGTGGTTGAGTGTGTATGTGCCGAGTCTGGGGTGGCAGACCAAGTACTCGCGGGTGTCGTTTGGGAATGAGAGGTATTCGGAGGTGGTCAGGAAGAGTGATCACCAGGGCCAGGTCTTGGTGCGCAGTCTTGTTGGTGGCGGCGTCGGCCTGCCGCTGCTGGCTGGTGGCCTGTTTCTGTGGTTCAGGTATAAGGGCGCGCTGGGAAGGGCGGCGTATGGGGTGTTTTATAACTTTATGGGGATGATTTGTAGGACGATTCATGGGAGGAGGCGGTAAACTGGACGCCTTTTCTTCCGAGGTGGGTGGTGAAGAAATGAGAAAGGGGGGGTTTTGTGTACGATTTACGTGTGGCACATGTGGAAAACGGATTTGAATTTGGACTTCCGAGTTACCATACCATATACATGTTCGCAGGACGGGTTTTGGTGTTCGCCGGGTGTTAAGCGAGCTGAATTAGAAATGGGCGGCAAGCGCACTCGGCGAGTAAGGGGTTAGGAAGGCGGCGCCGTGGCGCTTTCTTCGAACGCCGTGAGCTTCCAATAGCATTATGGTCGCCTTGCCCTCGACCGTAATAACTCGTGGGTCGCTCCTTCTTGGCCCTTTGCCCAAGCGGCTATACAGGTCCTCAGGCAAAGCTTTGTCCATATCGCAGGAATTATACCACAAGACCATAAGCACCAAAAGACCGGAGCTGGATAAAGTTGATCCACGAGTTGCTGTGGTGGATTACGTACACGAGTGGCTGGCGCAAGACGATAGCCTCGACTGGCTAATTGATATTCGATAACGTTGAGATTGAGACTACCAACGAGAGAACGTACCAGGCCTAAATGACATTCGGAAATACATCCCGAGCAACCATAGCGCAGTGCTCCAAGTCATTGACGCTGGAACAACTTGGTCATTTCATAGAAGTCAGAGCTACTGAGCCCGAAGCTGAGCATAGTCATCTTTGAGAAGTGGTACGGCAAGAAAATTGGGTGAGCAACAACCGCTTCTACCGTGAAGCTACTTTGCGACCGCAACGCCAACACGATTCAAAACTGTAGAGTATGCATCACGATACCCGCAAGCTCCTGGACTTTTACTACTGGCTTGCCTTTTGATCTCGCGCATGCCGGACCTCCATCACGCGGAAAGCGGACCTGAACGCTGTGTCATACATGCTTCTCTGGCGAACAGCATTGGCGTAAACTCGGATGTGCGAATGGATGACTGCGAAAATGACAAGCTTCTGGACTATGAAGATTGCTATCCCGCGCAGCAAGGAATTAACACGGGGTATATTACGCGGGCGGTTTTTCTTTCAGGACCTTCTCAAGCCAAGCGAATTTGCGGATTCCTCGAGAAAGTTCATGTACATACAAAGTGGTTTATTCGAGTGGTCGGAGAATTGGGCGGGAGATCTGTTCCTTATACTACCTCAGACCTGAAAATGGGCCAAAAAACCAACCACAACTAAACAACAAACTTGACTGCAGAGCAGCTTTTCATGCTTGTTGAGTAGGAAGCCCCGGCACCATTGAGCAGAGGGGACAATTGGACGATTGATGTTTCATCACTAGCATTGGCGAAGAAGAACTACTCGGTCGATCAGCCATCATCACGTTTCAATGCAAGTTCCATAGTGATCGAGTTCATCTCTTCTTATGTTCATACGTGGACTGCCGCGTAGAGTCAGCCACCGTTCTCCTTTTCCTTCCCTTGCAATTATATACATGCACAACATTAACCCATCCGTCCGTTCGTTCCCTAGAACCGACCGTACATCGTACAAATCCTCCTCCTGGCTATCTTTCAAGTCCAGGAGTGACAACACTTTTCAGTGTTGGTGTCCCTCCTTAGTGATATCTCCGTCCATTCCATCATACACACAATCTACCCACCCATCCAACCATCCCATCCCAGATTATAGATCATTCAAACGGCATATTTCAGCAACAAAGAAAGAAAAAAAGACAAGAAACCCAAACCCAGACAACCCAGACAACCCACAAAAGTCCTGTTAAAGGAACCCCCTTTTTGTCATGCAAACAAACCCATACCCACAGAGCTAATGAACGACTTAAGCCTCCTTAACCGTTTTCCCCGGTCCGCTCTCCACCGGCCTGATATCATCACTACCCACCCCGCTCGCACTAAAGCTTCCCTTCTCCGCAACCACACCAGCGGCCGCGCCCTCGACGCTCTGGTCATCGATATCCTCAAACTCATAGGGGATCACCAGGTT
Organism: Neurospora pannonica FGSC 7221; assembly: GCA_009805235.1. NCBI lineage: Eukaryota > Fungi > Ascomycota > Sordariomycetes > Sordariales > Sordariaceae > Neurospora > Neurospora pannonica. Next base: position 9,123 of record RANY01000972.1, read on the forward strand.
CAAGAACATGGTGAACAGGGCGGTAACAGCAAAGCCGGTCTCCATGATAAGCTCGATGGCGTCCAGGAAACCCTGGAGCGACTTGTTGTCGCCCTTATAGGTGAAGAAGGTGGCGAAGTAGGTGGGGACCAGCGTGGCGCCGTAGCCGAGGGCCAGACCGGCGGTCAGGACGAAGCGGTTGCGGCGGTTGAAGGGTACGCCGCGGGTGATGATGGCGATACCCGAGACGGCGACGGAGGTGAAGAGGAAGGTGGTCATGCCGCCGATGACGGAGGCGGGGATGGCGACGAGGGAGGCGGCGAACTTGGAGAAGATGCCCATGATGATGAGGAAGAAGCAGCAGCAGAAACCAGCGGTTCTGTTGGCGCATCTGGTCAAGGCAATGACACCGTTGTTCTGAGCAAAGGTGGTCATGGGCGTGATGGTGCAGAGAGCGGCGAGGATACCGTTAATACCGTCCGCCAGCACACCACCCTGGACACGGCTCTCGTAGATCTCGCCCTCAACCTCCAAGCGAGAGACATCGCAGGTAGCAGTGATGTCACCGACGGCCTCGCAAGCGCAGACAAGGTAAACGGCTAGCAATGGTAATACGAGTGGACCGTACACCGTGAGCTTGAAGGTATGCACCCACATGAAGGAGGCGACGGGAGCGGCGTCGATGCTGGTACGGTCAAAGTAGCCGCAGGCAGCAGCGACGATGCAGCCGACGAGCAGACCGAGAATGACGCTGGTGGACTTCATGATGGGGGAACCGAAGCGCTCGCAGAGGATGATGGTGACGAAGACGAGGAAGCCAAGACCCAAATACTCGGCCGAGCCCCAGGGGAGAGCGTGAGGGGCGCCGACGTTGGGGCAAACCATGTACTCGGGGAGGGGGTTGGCGTCAGCGCAAGAGCCGGAACCGCCGGCCCAGTTCTGAAAGCCGGACTTGATCAGGCTGATGCCGATGAGCATGACGGTGGGGCCGGTGACGATGGGCGGGAACATGCGCAGCATGTACTTGGGCGGCAGGAAGGAGAGCAGGACTTCGAGCAAGGCGCAGACAGCGGCTGTGCCGAGGATGGCTCCGTAGCCGTCGGGACAGGGCAGGCGAGTGCCGTCTTCGGCGGTCGGGCACATGCCGTTGGCGTACATCTGGTTGAAGCCACCGATGGCGACGGGGATGATGGAGAAGGAGATGCCGACGACGGAGATCAGACCGGTGCCGATGTAGTAGGGCGTCTTCAGGATGCGAAACCGGGCTATTTGGATGCAGGACAGCAGGCCGGAGACGATGAGGGCGCTCGAGACGAGGTATTGCGAGTGTTCAGCGGTGAAGTTGGCACCGGCTCCTCCGGCAAGGATGATGGGGGGAGTGATGATGCCAGCCAACATGGCGAGAGAGTGCTGGAAACCGAGGATGAGAGCGAGAAGGACGGGCATCCTGTCGTTGAGGCCGAAGAAGACGGCCGGCTTGTTGATCTTTCTCATGAAGGGCAGGTTGGGCCTGAAGAGAAAGCCATAGTCGTAGTCGCCTAGCCATCCATCCTTGGTGAGAAAGGTGTGGGCGAGGGTTCGTGTGAAGCCAGTCACTCGGTCGCCGATGGTCCTCTTTGGTATCGCATGAGKAGCGATGTGGGAGGGACCCTGGTCCTCATCCATGGCTGCGGTTTGTGATGAGGGTGTCGAGAGGGTGATTGAACCCTACGATTTAAGTCTCAATGGGTAGTCGGAAGGGGTTGATTGTCGATGGGAATGGTGGTGATGGTGGTTGATGGTGGTGATATAGGATGACTCGGAGGGGCTTCTGGTGAGCCAATTGGAGACGGCGACTAACAACAATGAGATGAACTAAGAATTGAGGATGACTGGAATGCGGCGCCGGGATGGTGATATATCGTTCTTGATCGACTGTCAGATGGCCGAGGGGGGGCAACCAACAAATGCGTCCAGACGGGCGCGATGGCACCCCCCCGAACTTCGAAAGGAGGACGAAGATTCTCTCGCCGCCCTGGCTGCGTAAAATACTTTTTGTCGAATATCCGCTCCTACGGGTGCCAAGGCTTTCCCCAAGAGAGATCTTATCGGCAGCCGGCTCCACTGCCAACCCGCCATGCCCCCTCCCTATAAGGTAACCCCGAGTGGCCCCCAGATAAGCAATCCCCCGACACGCTAAAACACCAACGCTAACACTGGTTAGGCAGTGTCGCGGCCGCTGATAGGGACGGCGATAGCAAGTGATATCATTGATACCGATTGACCTGCTTTACCTAATTCCTGCTTCTCACCTTGGAATATCCGAGCGATACATGCCCGGACCCAGCCGAACGGATGAGTCCAGCAACCATTACGCTCAGAGGAAGATTATCTATGGGAGTAGTTTTTGACAGGGGTTTGGATGACTCAGGCAAAAACACCGCTGCCGTTTCTAGAACCGTTTTCATTACCTTCGCCATCGAGTGCACCGTTCCACTTACGCCAAGCCCAGCTGAGTGGGCTAGGCATACACTACACAAGGTGCTTACCCCTGCCATTTACCCCTGACACCTACTCCATATACTTAGTACATCTAACTGGGAGGTGTGGTTGGCTTTTGGGAGGTGTGGTTGGCTTTGGTGAACACTTTTCTCCGTACGTATATCGCTTCAGGCGAGTTAGAAGGGCCTCAAGATATAAATTGCGTCTTTACCCTCGGATTCCCGACTGAACTAAACAAGCAAACTTCTGTTCCATTCTAATTGCATTCATTGTATATCAATTCTTCCCAGTTGATTCTACCGCATGAATTACGGCCCCTACGTTGCGAGGGTTGCGCCCTCCTTCCGAGTTTTCTAATGAATTTCTCCTCCCAAACATACTGAGCTCGTTAGCTATTGCAGCTTGAGAGGGTATTGTTTGAGTCTCACGGTGCTGATCACACTCCATCCATATGCAATACGGAAGGGATGGAGCTACGAAAACCGCCGATACCGCCGATTGTACCCGACGTCGAAGAACGGAAAAGAAGAGCATTTGCTGACGTCGACGAATTTACGGTAACAACACATGAGCGTTCGCTTTTTAAGAAGACCAAAGCCGAGCGAGAACGCGCGTGGTGTCTATGGAATAGGTATGTACCTTATCATTTTGCTATTTTCTTTGATATTGCGTACTAATGCTTTTTAGATTTGTCACAGATGTGTTACAATTAACACAAAAGGAGGCTGATAAGGTTTRGTTTGRTGTGTGTCAAAACAAGAAAAAGTCCATTGCTATCTGYAAGAGCTTTCTGGCCGACTATACACGCTATGCAAGATGCAGGCRTCTGTGTRTAGACGGGACYGAGGAACAGAAACAGGTACCAACAGTTCAATCAGTAGTGACTATTATTGCTGTATGGAAGCATATAGTAGCTCAAGCTGATGCTGTAGTGCTCGCGAAGAGAAGGGATCAAGATTCAAA
>RANY01000973.1:0-12527 GCA_009805235.1 Neurospora pannonica FGSC 7221
CGGGACTGGCCSGGCCAGTCCCGACGGCGCTCCGGACATGAGGTCGGCCAGAGGGCTATGGGTCAGGTTTTCGGATGCCGCCACCGATTCGGCGTGGTGCTCATCTCGTCGGCGTCTCTCCTCATCGTGGTCGGCGGTACCATTTAGAGAGGGCGGAGGCGACCTGGCAAAGCCGACCAAGCGGGCGATTTTGGAAGGGGACAGGTCGCCAGGAGAAGAGGATTCTACGGAATCCGGCGATGGCGGGGTCTCCTCACGGGACCTCTTGAGCGACTTGGCCCGGGAGATCTCGGCGGCGAGGGCAAAGCCGGCGTCGGCAGATGTGGCTGTCGGCGGTGCTTCTGGGGCGGACGAGGCTGCCGCGAGCTGTGAGGGAGCGGGTGTCGCGAGAGGAGTCTCGGTCGCCGCGAGATGCCCTTTTTCCGAAGCCATGAGGTCGCCTGAAGCTCTAGACGACGTCGCTTGAAGCCGTCCAATCGAAGGGTAAGATGGTCCAAATAATTATATGGATACACTGCTATCACGTCTTAAGCTCACCGACGTCCAGGCAGCATCACCAGGCGATGATGTGTTGGAGGCTTTGATGTGTGGCTGGAGAGCGTGGCGAGAGCTCCAAGTTGGAGACTCGCGGCGCGGCTTGTTGGAGGAGTCGTGGATAGTAGTCAGTGGCGGTTCGTTAGTCGTATGCGAATAAAAAGCACCAACTGGAACCGGAGGATGCTGGGGCCACGTCAATGGGTAGGATGGAGAGCTAGACAGAGAATGCAATGGCTACAGCTAGCAATCGACTGAAGCTCAAAGCTCGATCGTCTTGATGGCAAGAGCACGCTGTGTTTTGGGAGAGGTGGAGGTGGAATCCAGAGCTGGGGGTGCTTCCAAAGTGGTGAGCCTCAAATGCCAGCGGTTGAGAGGAAAGGCTGTGCCGGGGGACCGTGGGGACTGGAGGAAGGGAAAAAATGGGCTGGGTTGTGGAGGTGCACAGGCTGACAGACCGCCAAGACTCAGGAATGGCCGAAGTACCCCACCAAGACTGTTTGATGTCCAATCGTAGCTTGACTGGCAGCTGCCGGACCTCATCCTGACAGCTGGACCTTGCAGCCTGGCGTGCCTGGCTGCATGTGTGCACCTCCGTCACCTCAGCCCCCCATCGTTGTTCAGCTCTTCCACCACCGATCATCAAGCCAATTGGTCTCTCAGAGGGAAAGCTTACCTCTAGCCATCTCATTTACTCGAATACGGCTTCATCCAGTACAGTACTGATCAGATACATCTCTTTACTGGCATCTTGGCGCTTTATGAGCAAAATAGACTAAAAATTTCTATGAGCTATCTCAGGCTCTCAGCTACTTGGCGCTCCAGCTGCTCAAGTGGGCCCAACTGGATGAGAAGTCATTGAACGCGGGCAGACTGGACGTCACTCCTTTTGCGACGATGTTTCGAGCAAAGTCCACGGCCAACAACAAGCTAAAATGGCAGGTTTATCCGGACCTCCTTTCTGAATCGCCAACTATGGCCCGATTCTGGAAGATGTAGAGGTCAAAATCATTCATCGTTTACGGCTGAGCAGTGGCTGTGTTGTTTCGTGTTCGAATCCTCAGCTGAACACCACCACCAAATCTACCACGGCGCCGAGGCGCCACTAGGAGGTATCGCGAGATCAAGCGGCGCAGGCATCCGGGTAACGTAATCTTATTGCTTGAAGTGGGATTACGTATTTTGACTTTACCTCCACCGTCTTCACGGTACTGACCACAGCCGAGCTGTCGTCTCAAGACCGGCTCTGACTGATGGTCTTGTTTGAAGCCCGTCCTCAGACATTCGTGAGTGGTGCCGTCACCGATACCACAGATCACTTACCCACTAAACTGCTCGCTGTGCTACAATAGCCATATTTTCGGTGGTTAGCTACACAGTAGGCGTCTGCTCGATGAATAGCCGATTCTCTATCCTCTTGATATAACAATCATACGAAGCAGTCGCCTTTCTGCTCTTCAAAAGGTAGACGTCAGGAATGGTCTCATCATACCTATCAAACATTATTGTGGCAGACGTACCGTTTGCAACACCTGACAGTGTCCTGGAGTCAACGCCTCGAGAACGTTTACCTGCCCACTTGGCTACTTACCTGCTCTGTTGGATTCTCCGTGGACGGCATGATGTTCGGACTGCCTTAAAGGATGCCCGCCCAGAGAGCCTGCTCATGCTGAAGGTTGACCATAAACACAGATGCAGGGCGAGTGTCATTCTGTTATACAACTGTCAGCCTGAATACAGCACGTGGGTATGAAGAAGCGGAAGCAAAAGCGTCATTTTTTCCATGCTTATTATGACTCTGAAACTCTAACCAAGGAACTCCAGCTACAAATTCTAAATGCATCGTAACTGATCAGCATTTTATTAGTGGACCAGAGAGAGACCAAGTTTCTTAAAAAGTGGTAGCTTCTTCTGACAAATGTTGCGCCCGGCCCCAATAGGTACCGAGTACTCAGAGATGATGATCGGCAAACACAAGACTGGCCAGACTCCGGGCGGTTCTTTGTATCGGACAACAATGCGGGATGTGTTCGATTCCATCCTGGGGTTTAGATATCTTCACGAGGTCGATCATTCTCGTGTCTTGATCGCTTCGACGATCAAAGATCTTATTCTCGTTCATGCGAATGCCAAAAGACATCGAGCCAGCAATGACATATTTTATGCTGATGATAGTCAGAACAGACAACTCCTCATCTTCCCTGCTAGCACGATCTCGTTCTTCGATCTATCGTATGGGGCTCGGGTCCCTCCTAACATTCCTGACGATCTGGAGATTGTTTTGATGGGCATCATCTGGGCCATCATATGTAGCGTTCCAGCACCGCGACATGTTGAGACTTGGCGTAACCTCTCAGTTTCCACTGAATGCCAGGCCGGCATAATGCAGTGGAATGTTCGTGGCATCCCGTTACCAACTCGATGGTAGTTCATGGATGTATTCCAACGGTTGCTATAACAATCCACGAAGACCGCTTTTATGGGCAGGCGTTCAGCCGAGATTAGGGGTTTAATCAACCCGAAGCTGGAGCGAAAGATGGCCCGCAGGGTGTTAAAGTGCGATAAATAACGGTCAGTTCTTCAACTCGAGGAATGGTGTTGACCTTCCAACCAAGCTTGACGGCCATCCATTGAAGGATACCTATACATAGTATACGCCAGGATTTCATGGACCGTGCGATTTAAGGACAGGGAAAACGCTTAAAGCGGTGCATGAAAGAGCAGCCCTTCATCAAAGGAAGAAAAAAACAGCGCAATGTCCAGCGGAATACTGTCATTAGGCAAAATTTGATGTTTCGACTCGAGGCAAGATAAAGAAACAAACAAGAACACATACCGAGTCTTGTGGTGATCATGCCTGGATTCGTCCGATGTCACGCCGTCGGATTTCCCGCTCGCAATGTGCCCGTCATCCGAGCTTTCTCATGCAGCTGGACGCTGGGAAAGCCGGCCGCAGGTCTGTTTACAACCGGACTGACCGCTGTCATCTCTCCTTTCCGATAACCACCTCACGTCGACAGGTCTGCAACGACAAGTGACCGAGACCTCTCGCCAGAAGTCTTGGAACTCGTACAGCAGCACCGTCTATTATCAGTAAAATGTCCCAAGAAAAGGGAAGCGAAAACACAACTTGATGAGGTTCCTGGTTGTTGCTGGGATCGTAAGTCGACCCACCATTCCCACCCTGCCCACAAAGGCGGAGCCCGCTTGCGAATGCGCCCTAAACCATAACAGGTTAGTCAGGAACAGAAGACTATTCAGCAGGGATTCAATTGACGATGAACGGGATCAGGCCAAACCGCGCTGTCTATCCGGGTCACTGCTGGGGACAGTTGCCCGCCTTTTTGGAGCATATGAGAGAAGGCCGAGAGAAGCAGTGATTGACACAATCTCCGGGGCCGCCTTTCTCATGGAGATATAAGCATGGGACGGTCAATGCCATCGGACAACAGCCCAGAGAATGGCTCTCTGCGTGGGCTGTCACTGTCACCGCCGGGGAGGACAGAAACACATTTCTCGGCACTTCAAGCGACGGGGGAACGGGTCGGCAAGGCCTTGTCTTGGTGCAACTGGGGACCGGGAAGCCCCGACTTTATACGAAGCAGAGTTACGTAGAGTTTGCGTATGCTCTCCCCTTCTCCGACATCGAAGGGTGGCGTTAGGGGAATTCACCTGTTGAAGAGGGTAGTCTAGGTAAGTCCACTTCATCATCGTGCTTGCGCGGCTGCAGGGCAGTGGCACAGCGTAATGAAACAAACACCGAAGCGGTGGAAAGTTGCTGATGGATGGCGTCCTCTTCCCATCGTGATGGAAAAATAGAAGCCTCTGGCCAATCTTGGCCAATCTCCAGTTTCCATGATGGAGGGTGGCCTCTGCTCATCTCCTCCCCTGTTGATAGTAACACTCAACAGAGCTCCCGCCAATCACAGCGAACGGTTCCTGATTCCTCTCTCGCCAAAATCCAATGCCTGCGCGTGCGGTTCCTGCTGAGGTTCCGTTCCTGTGCCTTGCAGTAGCCGCTCTGGTTGGCACACCGGGCACGCCTTCCACACACACACACACAAAGACAATGGGACATTGTTGTGCTGGGCAGCTGCCACCCTCCTCCCGTGGCATCAATCCATCCCCCGGCTCCCTGGAAGCGCAATCTCGCCAAGGAAGAAGGGATCTCCACTGGTTGTCCAGCGGTCCGGTGGGAGTCCGGAGGAGGGCGGGCGCGTCCAGGGCAGGTGGCCCGAACTGGCAGACGACAGGAGCCAGACCACCAACACGGCGAGTTGGCGAGGGCCCTGGTTGTGGTTCCCCAGACGGTGCATGTTCCTGGCAGGAAGCGCCTAGGGGCCCAGGGGTGCCCTGTCACGGTCTTCATTTCGCTCGAGTCACTTTCCATCCTTTTCCGCCCGGCGAATGGAGCCCTTTGGAGCCCATTGACAGAAAGAGTCTTCTCCCGTCCCACCTGGCACCGCAGCCCACCGCTCGCTTCGCAACGCCTTCGTACCACGCTCGTTAAGGTTCTAGGTCTGTCCAAGAAGGGGGTACAGCAGTCGCTAGTGGTGTACATACTTGAGCCCGCCTCCTCCACTTTCTCGTGCTCCGGTTCCTTCACTCCCTTGGACGGTTCCTTCAACTTGGTTGTTTCCACCTCCCACATCATCGGCGCCCTTTCGCTTTTTTCGCGATCAGGATTTCCATCCAACAGAGACTCCCAGATTCTCTACCACATTCCTTTGGAACAACAGCGGTGTCACTCTTTTAGAAACTCGGATTAGGTTGTTGTCTAGTATAGACGCCCATCCAGACCAGCAGGTGAGTAGCTCTGCAAAATGTTCGACTTCGATCCACTCTACGGCGCGGGCGGGATCAGGTGTGCCTGGTGAATGATCCCAGACAATGGCGATCTTTCAGCGCCATCAGCCTTTTTTGTTCGCCTCAAAGAGATCCACGAAGGGTCCAGCGCCAGCCAAGTATCCAAGTTGGAAAACAAAGACTGACCGTGACGGTTGATAGTTAGCAAGCATTCAGTTTTCTGTAAATAAAACCCGTTACACAAACCCCAGAAACCCTGTCCTCGACAACATCATTCCGCTTCAAAACCAGTGAAAATGAAGGGAATTATTGGCCTCGCCCTCGCGGCCGCCGTTTCCGGTGTCGTCGCCCAGCCTCACAACCACCACGGTCACCACCACGCCAAGAAGCACACTCACGCCGGGGTTGACAAGCGCGCCGATGCCGCCCCTGCCGGTACTGTCGTGGTCACCAAGGTCGTTCAGGGCCCCACTGTCGTCGAGTATGTCCTAGACGGAAAGAAGGTCGATGCCAATGAGGCGGAGAAGGGCATCAAGGAGGGTGGTTACGTCGTCCTTGGCTCCTCCAAGCCTTCGTTCGTCGCCCCCCCGCCCGTTGTCTCGACCTCGATCGCTAGCGTCCCTGGCGGTGCCCTATTTCTTGAGCAAAAGACTAGCTCTACGTCCACCTCTACGTCCACCTCGTCGTCCACCACTTCGAGCATCCCGACCACCTCCTCGAGCCCTATTCCCAGCTCGACCTCCAGCGAGCCCCCCGCTGCCACCTCGTCGGCGGCTTCTGAGAACCTCTCTGGCGGTGGACTTGACAGCGAGTTCCCCAGCGGCAAGATCAGATGCGACCATTTCCCCAGCGATTATGGCGCCCTCGGCGTTGACTGGGTTGGCTTGTCCGGATGGACCACTCTTGCCAAGATTGGTAAGCTCATGAAGGGCGTGGCCATCAACAACTACGAGCAGCCCATCACCGGCCCCTGCCAGCCGGGCATGCTTTGCTCTTACGCCTGCCCTCCGGGCTACCAGAAGACTCAGTGGCCTGAGTACTCCCAGGGTGCCACTGGTCAGTCTATCGGTGGTCTCTACTGCAACAGCGACGGCTTCCTTGAGCTTACCCGCGAGAGCCACCCTACCCTTTGCGAGCAGGGTGCCGGCGGTGTTTATGTCAAGAACATGCTCCCCAAGAACGCTGCCATCTGCCGTACCGACTATCCCGGCAACGAGGCCATGGTCATTCCTCTCGACACCAACCCCGGCGGCCAGTACCCTCTCACCAACCCTGTGTCTTCTACCTACTACAAGTGGAAGGGCCAGTCCACCACCGCTCAGTACTACGTCAACAACATGGGCATTTCTGTCGATGATGCCTGCACCTGGAACTCCAAGTCTTGCCCCGACTGCGCCGGTAACTGGGCGCCTGTCAACGTTGGTGTTGGCAAGAGTGACGACGGCACAACTTATATCTCCATCTTCCCCAACGCCCCCACTACCACGGCTATCCTCAACTTCGACATGGAGATCCAGGGTGATATCTCTGGAGAGTGCTGGCTTAAGAACGGCAAATACTCTGGCAACAATGGCTGCACGGTATGTTCTGCAATGTTTCTGTCCCTTGTGATACCGCAAATCACTAACAAGTTGAATAGGTCGGCCTCAGTGAGGGTGGCACTGCTACCGTTGTCCTCAAGCCCCGTGGCAGCGAGTAAATGTGGTCGGAATGCGAATGTGATAAGACGTGAAATGGGTTCGGGTGGTTTACATATATATGCTGGATTTCTTTACCTTGTCATTCTGTGCCGATGTAGGCAGCAGAGTGACCGGGGTCCTTTTATGTCGCTTTGTGGAGGTTTCTTTGCTCGGCCAGCTTTGACAATCTAAAAAGAGGGCAGGGCTATAGAGAGGCTCTCCGAATTTGGGTGACAGTTCTTTATAATCTTAGATGTGTATATTTGCTATTTGCTGTTCGGGCATTTTGGATGGAGATATGGGACTCGGGTACGTAGTTAGAAGACCAGAAGCTTTTGACGACCCGGCTCGGCTCCACGAAGCGTACGATGTAGTGTAGCTAAGGGAGGCGAAGCAATGGATTTCTGATTTTGAGCGCGATTCTGCATTTTTTTTTTAGTGTTGGATATTGTGAAGTCTTTGTTGTATATGCTTTACTATTGTGTGATTGTGTAACCGTGCGAGGACTATGGAGGAGCGGCGGCAATCGAGTGGGAGGGAAGACAAAGGGTAAAGACTGTGAATTGTACATATTTGGCCGCCTGGATGTTTACATGATTTGTTTCTGTGTGTTGGCCGAGTGATACAAGTATGGTGGTGGTGCTTCCAACAATTGTGCACTGAAGGCTTTGATCGCAGTGGAATTCCACGTTGGAGAAGCGCTCCGCTGGGTGATCTGCAACAGGGAACCAACAAAAAGGCTGACGCGGAGGCCAAAGTGGCGCGAACCGTGATGGGGCCCGACTGCCATCCGAACGTGCGTCGTCATTGGCGAGCCCGCTCCCCAAACTGACAGGCGTCTCAGCTTGCGGCACAGGCGAGACAGTTAAGGCAACAGGGCAGCACAGACAAGTTGCTTCAGACTGCAACTCCATGTCAGAATTACATTCTCGTCCCGTCCGTCTTCTTCCTGTCATATGCAGTCCCAGGTCTTCGCAATCAACTACTGCCATTAGAGCTTCGTATAGGTTTTCATCCCATTGCTGCGTACCCATCTCCGTTTGCTATCCGTAAGTTACACAGCCCGACTACCTGACAAGGTCACGGTCCATCTCTCCCCACGCGCCGATGCCCCTCCCCAACCCGCCTTAGCTAGCTTGGTTGTTGACTTTGCGCGCGCAACAGATATCTCGACGACAGCACCGCCAGCTACCCACACACTCGTCCGCTTGATCCGTCGAACCGCAACGCAAGATAGAACGCCTGGCGACGCTTCCCCCGAACCCAGTCATCAAGTTCCCGCTTCATGATTGCCGGACCTAGAAGCCCCGAATCATGAGGGTCAGGGGAGCTCTGCAGGCAGCGGCCTTGCTGGCGTCTGCCCTTTGGGCGACACCCCTCCTAGCCAAGGACCACCCAACCTTCAAGACAACCAAGCTTGATACTCAGCCCAACAATCTCAACTACTTCGAAGGGTCCGATACTATTCTGTTTCATGACCCTCACAAGTCCAACCTCTGGCGCTCCGATGACGCAGGCGCAACATGGTCCGTGGTCAAGGATATCCCCGACGGCAAGGTCGCCCGGCTATATATGCACGACTTCGATTCGAAGCGGGCCTTCGCAATCACTGATGGAAGAAAACACTACCGCACTACGGACCAAGGCAAGACGTGGAAGACGTTCGAAATCAATGCCGAATGGGACACGGAGCGGTACGATATCCTGCACTTCCATGCTACGGATCCCGACCGCATTATCTTCAACGGTCTAAACTGCCTCGGCTTCCTCTGCGAGGAAGTGTCTCTTTACACAATCGATGGCTTCGACACCCCTGCCAAACCTCTTCGTCCCGATACCCTCGGCTGCTGGTGGGCAAAGTCTTCCCCCGTATTTACGACTGGCGACTCAGACCTGGACAAGGATCGCATCCTTTGCATCATCATGGGCGTCGACTCCATCTTCTCAGAGGACCGGCGCCTGGTCATCTCGGACGACTTTTTCAAGGCAGATAAGGAGGGGAATATCCAAGAGTTCGAGCCAAACCTAGCCGGTGATAAGCCCGTACGTGGTGTCGTTAATGTCGCCGCTGTGAAGAGGTACTTCATGGTGGCTACGACATCCGCCAACACCGACGAGATGGCGCTCTTTATCTCCACCGACACCAAGAAGTGGCAGCGGGCCATGTTCCCCAACGCGCATGATGATCACGATCACAAGATTGTTCAAGAAGCCTATACTGTTCTGGAAAGCACAAACTACAGCATCCAGCTGAACGTGATGACAGGCTCAAAATCGGCACCGATGGGTATCATGTTTACCAGCAACTACGATGGCACGTACTTCAGCGAGAACCTCGAGTATACCAACCTCAACATGTTTGGCCACGTCGATTTCGAGAAGATCGCCGGCATTCAGGGCATCTTCCTGGTCAACAAGGTGGATAACGGCAAGGAGGTGGACGAGAAGCCTAGCACCAAAAAGAAACTCGTGTCGGAGATCACCTTCGATGATGGCCGAACTTTCGACAAGGTTACCGCGGACGGCAAGAGAATTCATCTTCACTCGGTTACCGAACTTAATAACGTCGGTCGTGTCTTTTCAAGCCCGGCACCCGGTCTGGTCATGGCCAACGGCAACACTGGTGATTACCTTGGGGACTACTGGGAGGATGCCAATCTCTATGTCTCTGATGATGCCGGCAAGACTTGGAAGAAGGCACTGAAGGGGCCACACAAGTACGAATTCGGAGATCAAGGATCTATTCTTGTGGCTGTCCGCGATTCAAAGGAGGAAGATATTTCAGAAATCAGCTACTCGCTTGACCATGGAGAGAACTGGGTCGACGAGAAGCTGCCCAACGATCTGAAGATCCAGCCTTGGATCCTCACAACCACTCCTGATTCGACTGGCCTTCAGTTCGTGCTTATTGGCAAGGCTAAGGGTGCCTGGCAAGTAATCCATATCGACTTCGAGGGCCTTCACGAAGCTACCTGCAAGGACAGCGATATGGAGGAGTGGCATGCCCGGGTTGACAAGGACGGAGAGCCTACTTGCATCATGGGACACACTCAGACCTATCCGCGCCGCAAGAAGGATGCCAAGTGCTTCCTCAAAAAAGAGTTCAAGCTCGCGGAGGTGGAGACCAAAGACTGCGACTGCACAGACCAGGATTACGAGTGCGATTACAACTTTGAGCGAAACGACAAGGGCATTTGTGTGTCTAGAGGACCCATTCCCATCCCAGAGGGCGCTTGCAAGGAGGGTGATAAGAATGGTAAATTCCTAGGTACTTCGGGGTACCGCAAGATTCCCGGCAACACCTGCAAGGATACCAAGGAGACAAAGGACAAGTATAAGGATGTCGAGCGGTCTTGTGGTGATGGCATCGGTGCCCCACCAGATGAGGCTACGGGTGAGCTCCAGCAGGTCGACACCAAGGGCAAATTTGGCCATTGGACCCATTGGGAGAAGCACTACCTCGAAAGAGGCGCGTCTAGTAGCGATTCCAGCGAGACCATCATCATGAGGGGGATGAACCGCACAGTTGATGATTCAGGGCCAAAGGTTGGTTCTATCTGGAGGACCACGGATCACGGCAAGAAATGGGAGAAGGTAGATTTCTTTAAGGACGAGGAGGTTATCAGCATTGTTCCCCATCCTACTGTCAAGGATTGGGTCTTCTTCCTTACTGAAGGCAAGAAGCTGATCTACACGCCTGATCGTGGTAAACGCTTCCGCATTTTTGAGGTGCCGCAACCCGCCGATTTTGAGGCTGCCGCCAACGGCATCTTCCCGCTTATCTTCCATCCTGACAAGCCGAACTGGCTCATCTGGTTGGGTAAGAAGTGCGAAAGCAAGAACGACTGCTATCGGGTTGCATACGGCACCAAAGACGGAGAACGTTGGGAGACCCTTGCCCGCGATGTCTACCGGTGTGAATTTACGGGAGCGGAGGCTTACGGGCGCAAGTACGCGACCCGTGCTTTGGAGCAGATTCTCTGCCTCAAGCACGAGAAGGAAGGTGATAACGACAGGGCCCTGCAGCTTGTCTCATCCAACGACTGGTTCAACAAGGATGAGAGAGTACGCCTGAAGGACGCCAAAGAATTCGCCACCATGGCAGAGTTCATCGTTGTTGCGACGGAGGATACGGAAAAGAAGACGCTGCGAGCTTACGCTTCTCTTGACGGCGCTCTCTACTCCGAGGCGAAATTCCCCTTCGGATTTGAAGTCCCTCACCAACACGCGTATACTGTCTTGGACAGCTCAACCCATGCCGTCAATCTCTTTGTGGCGACCAGGATGGAGGGTGATAAGAGTCTTGGTACAATCCTGAAGAGCAACTCCAACGGTACATCGTACGTTGTCAGCGTGAAGAACGTCAACTGCGACCAGTACTTCTACGTCGATTTTGAGAAGATGGTTGGTTTGGAAGGTGTTGCTCTCGTCAACGTGGTCGCCAATCCAGACGCGAAGAGCAGCGCGCCCAAGAAACTTCAGACCAAGATCACGCATAACGACGGCGCCCAGTGGGCGTTCCTCCCTACCCCTAGCAAGGACGAATTTGGCAAGTTCCCGTGCTCGTCCAGCGGTACTGAGAAGTGCGCACTTCATATTCAGGGTTACACCCAGCGCAGGGATCGTGGTAAGACGTACTCATCTGAGGGTGCCGTGGGCGTCATGTTTGGATGGGGTAACGTGGGCGACTCCCTCGGTTCGATCAAGGATGCCGACACTTTCATGACTACAGATGCCGGTATCACCTGGAAGCGGGTCAAGAAGGGCAGATGGAACTGGGCCTTGGGTGATCAGGGCTCTATCATCGTCCTCGTTCCTATTAGGGGACAGAAGACGGACACGCTCGAGTACTCTCTTGACCAGGGTGCTACTTGGAAGAAGCACACTTTCTCCAAGGAGAAGGTTGATATCTGGGATCTTACCACAACGCGCTCTGGCAACTCGCAGAATTTCTTGATCTGGGGTGAGACCAGCGACGGTCTGTTCACCACCAAGATCGACTTCACCAAGTTTACCGACCATGTGTGCAAGTACGATCCAGAGAACCTCAGCAAGTCCGACTACCAGATCTTTTCCCCGAAGCATCCCCTCCAGCCTGATGGATGTTTGTTTGGACATGTTTCTCAGTATCTGCGCAAGAAGTCTGGCTTGAAGTGTTTCAACGATTTCAGGTTGGATCCGCTGTACAGCAAGCAAAACTGCACCTGCACCAGGTCGGACTTTGAATGGTTAGTATTCTTACCTTTGCTTATCCCCCTTCTTAATCCATCAGATTGCTAACACGGACAATCCTACAGCGACTTCAACTACGAACTCGACAACCACGGCCAATGCTCCCTCGTCAAGGGCCTCAAGCCCCAAGACCCCAAGCTCTGGTGCAAAGAACACCCCGACGAGATCGAGTACTACGAGCCCACCGGCTACCGCCGCATCCCGCTCACCACCTGCCAAGGCGGCCAGGACTTCGAGAAGCAGGCGGCCGTCCACCCGTGCCCGGGCCACGAGGAC
>RANY01000974.1:0-12521 GCA_009805235.1 Neurospora pannonica FGSC 7221
CCGTCGGCCTCGTCGTCGACGACAACCGCGCGGTCTGCGGCTGGGTCGCCCACCGCCGCGAGTCCTTCCGCACCCACCTGTCCAAAGAACACAACATGGACGACCCGGCCATCGAGAGAAAAGTGACCGAGTGCCACATCGGCCGCAACTGCGAGAGCCGCTTCTGGTGCGGGTTTTGTCGCAAGACGATCGAGTTCCAGAAGGATAAGAAGCTGGCGTGGTCGGCGAGGTTTGATCATATCGAGGACCATTTCATTGGGAGGAACGGGGTGAGGCAGCAGAATATTAGGGATTGGGAGTTTATTGAGCCGACTGTGACTGTTGGTGCTGGTGGCGGTGGGAAGAATGGGACTGGGAATGGGAGGGGGTCAGCGGAGATGGTGGAGATGGCGGGGAGGGAGGTGGTTGATTTGACTGCTGAGCAGGAGCAGGTAGGGGATGATTTGGAGACTTCTAGTTCGTCCTCGTATGTCTCGGTTCAGGCGGGCCAGGGTCAGGGGCGGGTGCAACCCGGACATCTCAAGCGCCGCTCGGATGCAGAGGACGGGTCCGTAACGTCTGCTGCGCCGAGAGCGAAGAAGCAGAAGTCGGGTAGGCAGAGGGAGTATCTCTGGTCTTGTGTAAGCATCCTACCCCTCCTCCCGAGTTCGTACCTTTTCCCTCACCTAGGGTACATTACTAACCTTACTGGTGGCAGTGCCATTGTACCGGAGCCGTGTACAATGTCGATACGACCCCCGGGTGCTTGGAATGCAACCATGCTCGCTGCGATCACTGTATGCTTGAGTATCACAGAGGTCCTGCGGAGGGGGCTTAGTGACGATGTTGTCTTTGTTGCTATATAACTTGGGATATTGTGGGAGGGAGGCAGAGCAATGTTCTTTTTTCTTCTTTGGATAGATAGATAAACGGAGGTTTGACTGGGTTTTGGTTTGTTTGAAGGAGGGAGCGGGCAAAAGTGGCTGTACTGTGTCAACGGGTGGTGTGTGGGTAAAGAGGTGATTGGTACAGTAGCGGTAGGGCTGACGATATCATGCAACCATGCAGGCAGGCTGGGTCTGTCTGTCTGTGGCAAATCTACCTAGTTACGATGGATAACACACACATCCATTCTTCAACCGCCATACGTCGATGGCTGGATGTGTTATGTAGATGATTAGTTTTGGGAGACAACTGGTTGATCCCGCCCCGGTGTTTCATTATTTTCGCGGGCGAAGAGAACAGAACGTTCAGTTCACTTTCTCTTTATAGAATCAAAACTTGAGTTCCTTACATCACTGCCCGATACCCAGGGGCACCAGTGAACCGGTACCGATTTGGTAGAACGAACAAGTAGATGATGGCCCTTTCGTGCAACGGTAATGGTAGAGAGCAGAGCAACGAGGAAGGAAGTTTGTGCAACGTTGCTTAACAGTCTGAGAGTTCTAACAGGCTCATACAGACTTGTAAACTCGCAGCCGCGGTGCGATGAAGAATATGTCCCGATACGGCAAAGGGGCCGAGCCGGTCGCCGAGCGGAGCAGAGGACACAGGAAGGAGGACACTGCCGCGGAAAAGGGGCTGCAGACTATGCAAGGTGCAGAACAACCTCAAGGGTCGGGTTATTGGGTTATTGGGTTATTAGTTGGATGCGGTGATGGCTTGGCAATCATAGAAACGGAAGGTAGGTACTGGTGAGTTAGATGATCTAAAGGGACACTGAGGTGGTCACTGGGCGACTAGAACTAGGGACTGCGCGCAGGACGTTCGGGGGGAGTGGCAGTGGATGCGGATGTCAATGTGAAAGTGAGAGGGGGCGTACAAACGAAGTGGCGGAGTGGGTGTTGGTCCGTACCTACGTACTTGTGCTGGAGGAAGATGAGTTAAGGTACTTACGTAGCTGGTGGTATGAAGGGGAAAAAAAAAGGAGGGGACCGAGACTTGATGGTGAAGGAAGTGAGTTTGTGGATGTTTGGTTGTGAGGTTGTTTCGTCCACGACGGAAAAGTAGGAGATGGTAGAAGGGGAGAAACAAATGGAGAGATGGTGCTCCATATAGCAGCATCGGATGAACCGCAGGGTCGGTCGGGTACATAAGTTCTCTCAACTGGCTCCCTTTCCGTGGTTGGATCGTTGGTGTAAATGGCAACATCCCTGAGGTGGAATGATTCCACTTCTGATTGAGGTCCTTGAGGAAGATATTGGTTCGAATCCAATACGGACCAAACACACACCACACTTTCTTTTTTTCTTTTTTTTTTCTTTGCACTTTTTCTCGGCTTGTCTCCATTGTTTCTCTCCTTCATTTGTTTGGTCTTGCAAAATTGCGGGCATCATCCTGTTCTCAAAGTAAGTTATCCCCCTTGTACCCTAACCTTGTGATCCTCGAAGGTATCGAGTTTGGGGTCAATATTGACATGGATGCCTCTACCCAAATCCCAATATCCGCGCAAGTATCTATTTGACGATGGGCGTGTGCCTCGGATCGAGGTCATCTCCGAGAGGTCATCTCCGAATTTCAGTCGACCCTGCGAGCTCTTTGATTCCGGCTACCATTTTTCCCCCGGTTTCGACAATGTCGTAAGCACTGAATGCTACGGCGGTATCTGCGATGCGGGAAACCTTTGTTCGTACAACCTCAATCGTTTCCCATGGCATTAACGGAAAGGGTGGGGGCCAAAATCGTGGAAGTTGAGGAGGACAGTAGTCATCGTCGCCGGCAGGTGGAGTGTTTTCTGGTACTGTAGGTCCAAATATGATAGGCACAGACAGGATTGTTCACCTTCTCGCCGCGCTTCTGCTTTTGAACGATCCCTCTCGTGTCGGGAAGGACGAGAAAGTTAAGTAAGTAAACGTGACATCCAAACTATCACAAGCTATCGCTAACTATCTTAGCCTCTGTGTTGCCGGTGTTAGGTAGACAAGACGGGTAGAAACCGGATCGCGTATATATGTTATAAGCGTGCTGATGCACTTTGCTGCTGTGATATGCTGAAGGATCCAAACTTTTGATATTTTTAGGTATTCTATTGATAAGATGATGATCGTATCTGCAGGCTGTAACTCACTAGCACTAGTCCAAATAGACAGCTCGGTAGAGATAGATATTGGCAGATGTTTTTGGCTTGGGTAGGTGACGTCGGCCCTACGGTACCTTTGCTGTGTTACCTGACACTGACTGCTCTGTGTAACCGGGCGCCGGCAAAATGGATGGGGGAGCGCTGGGGAAGTTGGGGGAATTGTTCGCCTAGACTTTGACTTGTGCTACGTCGGAACCGTGACTCGAGGGTTTGGAGGACGTAAGGTTGATCGCCGAGCATGTGTTGGGTTCAGCAGGACATGGTTAGTTGCTCGACGACTTGATATGTCCGGGAGCCTCAGAGAAAGTGAATTGCCGATCAGTGTACTCTCTCTGAAACTCAACGCGATGGCTGTCACGGCTTGGCATGACCGGTGGAAGTGGTGCAAGTGACAGATCGCAAGTCTCTCAGTTTACCCCGGAGAGGAGAATGAGACACCTTCGTCAGAGGCTTGAAGGATGAGTTCCTTGCAGCAAGAGGTACGGACCAACGGTTTGAAGGACCCCAAAATGCCAAGTGAATTCCCAGCTGTTGCTGCCCCGAGAAATATGGACGAGTCCCGTATTCAGTAGGAATTCCGTACCTTATTTTATCCTGTCAAAGTTCCTGGAGGGTTGGGGAGCCGGAGCAGGGCACTAACTCTGTCAGTATCACCGAAAGCCCGGGCCCCTTCCGGGGAACACCCGCCGGGTAGGGCGTTCTGTGGGTACCTATCAAGGCATCTCCGTGTTCATAGATTGCCATGCTAACTCTTTCATCAGTTAGTGGTTGGTTTGTTCAATATGCTTCCTGCTACCTTGCCTGGTTAAGTTGTCATGAACCGTTGTTTTCCACCCATATCTGTAATACCTGTCATGGTCACGAGTTAAGGATTTCTACATGCCCACTGTAATGGAAGCACGGGTAAGTGAACCTTGAAACCCGGTGCAGCGGTCATCTCCGAGACGCGGGAGGATGGAGACGGGTTGTTCGATGAGAAAGTGAGAAAGAGATCCAAGACCTTGAAGCTGACGAAGATGTCGGGACAGAAGGTAGCAGCCGATTTCCAAAGCAATTATGGGACGTCACTCGGGAGGTGGGGGCGGGTTGTCGGCGGTAGATGCGAGAGACTGTATGAATCCGGTCGGCATCCGCAGCTGCGATAGAGTCCCGACAGCAGAGTGCTCGACGGGCAGATCAACGGAACATGGCAGGTGGAAATTGGATGTAGGAGTGGTGAAAAGAAGTTGAGGTGCGATCCAAAAATGACATCCGGCCTCTTTGAGTTTGGCCTCAGGAAATATGTTGCTGGGTTGTACGATTGGAGGAAAGAAGAAAGTCAGAAAGTCGTCGTCCAGAGCGGAGCTCTTCAGGCCAGGGCCTCCTGGACCGACTGCGGAGAATCAGTGGGGCCTCTTACCTCTATCGTTGGAGAAGTGGAGTAGTGTATGGTAACTTACAGCGTAATGAGCTGTAACAGGGTTTACCAACCCGTTACCTTGGCAGAAAATGGAAACGCAAACGAGGCAACCATTTCTCGTACGCTCGACCGTGTTGATCGCCTTATGGATGCCCTGTCGCCATTCGTCATTTTCCACCCAGGTTCGACAGCAATCAGTCCCGGCTTCACGCCGTCCTCAGTCATAGGACCAATCATCCCCGCTTGGCAGGGTTCGAGTCCAATGAAGCCATGCTTGCTCACCGAGACTTGACGACCAAGAAGCAGGTTCCTGAAGCCAGCGATAGCGCAATTTGCCCATCGCGGAATGACTTGCATGTCGCGGCGATGGAGTGAGAAGACCAAGGAATACTATCCAAGTCGAATCCCGACTTTGAGGCGCGGCACAGCAGCAATCTGGAGGAGCACGTCCGACTGAAACCTGATGCGGGCATCGGCTCGCTGGCTGTTTTTTTCCCCTCGCGCTGCCGGCGTCACAAGATGCTGACTGCCTACCCTACTGCTGACGGCGAGAGAACCTTAACTTCAGCGAGCCTATACGAGAGGCGCTGCTCCGCCGTTGCTGCAGGGGCGGTTTCGGGGACAGAGCAGAAAGACGGGTGTCGAGTTCTAACGACAAGTCATCATCTCTCCGATGGCCTCTGAGATATCTCATCCGTGGTGGTTTGGGTGAGATGTCGTCGGAAGAGAAACCCACGATGGGCAAGGCTCCCATAGTTAACCGCAGCATCTAACCCATTGTGGCAGTGGCCTCCGGACACCCAAACTGATGGCTAACGCAGTTACACAGACAGAACGCCATGTCTTTCAATGGGCCGACCCAGTCGATCAACTACCCTCTGGAGCCTCTGGAACTGGAGGCGCTGGCACACCATAACCATCCTTAAGTCCGGCTTCATCCCGTATGGCTTCAACTCGCTAAAAGGGATCATACAGAGGTGTTATCCTTCCAAGGGCTGTGCGGGAAGAGAACGCCCAAGACTCGAGTGGCTTTCACCGACTGGCCATATTCCATCTGGCTGGGATGGATGGTGGTGAATACACAAAGGGACCGAATGTCCTGTGGGCTGAAATGCCAACCTGGGATTCGGTCTCTATCATCTCTAAACCCCTCCAACTGCTCGTTTTAGAGGTCGACCGCCACGATATCGATGACCCAAAGACAGACCACCGCCCGAATCTCCCAAAGTTTGCTTCGCCTAACCTGAGATATCTGCAGAGCTACAGATTCGGTCACTGCGGGATCATGTGAAATTGGGACCCGTGATGAATCAAGACGGAGGTGATGCCGTCCTTAAGTTTGCATTCACCACAGTGCGGGCTCGTCGAGCTGGACTGAACTGGCGACAGCACCATCCAATGAAAAGAGGCGTTTTGCAGCATTTAAGCATTTCCTCATTTGGCCGCCGCGATTGTCGACATCGCGACGTTAACCCAAGTTGGGCACCAGCCACACCTGGCTATACTGCAATGCGACCATCCCTCTTCCCAAAACTGACCCGCGATTTGGGCATCTCACTGGAACCCATCCACTTGAAGCACCTGTTCCTGGACCGTATCCCCAAGTCACCAAGCCAGTCAAGATTTTGGTCCGGATACATGCGGTACTTGGATGCGATTCCATCAAACACTACGTCCAGTTGCCCTCTACCTCTAGGACTTTCACATCAGGACATCCAGCAGGACTCACTCCGGGCAACGTAGTGAGACATTGTTATTCTTGTCAGCGCACTCCGGCCTGTGTCTCCATGCACTCCTTGACACAAGGAAGGATCAAACCGCAATTGTCGAGCAATATCGACCGTTACCAAGACACCATCAGCTTCGCTAGTTGTCTCTCGAGATCAACCTGATATCAGGCCATACAGCTCATTATCTTGTTCGCCTCCTCGATTCTCTTTTGGGGTATCGACAGTCTGACGGCGGTAAAAGTACCCGTCTTGTTCTTCAGACCTCCTTGACCCCAAGGTCCAAAGCGTTGCAGTGCAGCGGCACTGCTCGCGCTTCACTTCCCTGGTGTTTGTGGAAACTCTGTAATGACTATCGAGGGTTTGAAATCAACATACGCGTGTAAAGAGGTTCAGCGATGGTCTGATCCCCCGGTCTTTGCTTACGACACCCCCGATACACCTCACCCTAAACTTAGGCGCAAACCTCTGGCCACCAAGAGCGAGACAAGTCATGACCAGACTCTGCTTGCATCAAGAGCCGCAATGCACGTAGCCATTCAGGTTGACAGTTGACAGCGACGACAGTCTTCGTCAACCGTATCACCACAGACAGCGGTTGGGCTTGATCTCCAATCTCTGTACTCCCCATCCGGTGCTGATATACGAGTCCTTGGTCCTATGTTTATCGCATGGTGCGCGAACCATTCTTTCAGATTACACAGTCTTACAAACTGGTGTTCGAGCACGTATCGATACACTCATTCGGCAAGATGTGCATGTGCAACCAACCTCGAGACAAGACCCCATGGATGCCTATGGCCTCTGCAAGAAAAGGGGCCTTCGATCACAGGTACGTATCGACATCTCGAAGTACCTACCCAGACTCTTCGAAAAGTCCAAAATGTGGACCTCACGATAATTACAGGACCGCAAAACTGCTGAGTTGTCCAAGCTGTGCCAGTAACCCTGGGGCGCAGTAAGCACTAAACTGGGCAGACAATTGGCCAAAATTCACAGATGCCCCCCATACAATTTATTGTTCAGACACTGGGACCCCGGCAACCGGCCCTTTCCTGATCGGGTCGAGCTTTTGATGTGTGTAAGACGACGTGATGAGAGGCCTTCCCCCAGTCGTTACCAATGGCTGAGCCACTGATGCCCTCCCCTCTCCCCATTGTTTGTCAAGGTAGCCGCTGTACCGCATGTACTTTCTCTTGGCCTTTTCCTTATCTGAGCTCTCGAGTAGAAGTATGTCATATTAGTGAAGAGTTGAGGCTCTGCTGTTACCTCAACTTGTAACTCAATTTGTTCCACTGTGCAGCAGTACAAGCTGGACGAGTCCTTCAGTCCCTTTGCGGACGGGCAAGACCCTTGACTCTCAGTCACAGTCCACTTACACTGTCGTATAATACTTCCATGACCCCCTCCCGTTTCCCTTCATGTCACGCCTTCTTTTTTTTCAACCTTAACCTTCAGTCAACATCGAAGTGGCATGAGACTTGATCATACCTCAAACATTCAACAATACCACAAGCATCTAACAGTCATATCTACTGATACCCCTTCTCACTTTTCTTCTTCCTGTTACACTCGTGCCGTATCCGTTCTGTGTACTCGAATGCACACTACCACCGCACTTTCCCACCGAACCACTCCGAGAAGACCACCATATTACTCGTGATTTGTGCATCTGGCACAGTTCGTCAAGATGTCCAACTCATGGTTCTACTCGAACGACGGCTACACCTATCACCAGATGCCCTACTCATATAACAGAATGGGGGATACACCGGAACTACCCTCGAGCTTTATCGATCCCAGCCTGCAAAGTCTCACACCACCATCAGTCTACCCAACCACCATGGATCAACACAAGTCGATGCAACGCCACTTGAAGGAAGAGCAAAAGACAATGTTTTTCAACTCCGACATCCCACAACAGGCTACTTTCATGCCTTCTACAATGGGAGCCATGGCTCACTTCCAGGTCCGCTACACCAGCCCCTTTTCCGTCTTCGAGGCTTCAGAAGCATCCGGAAGTGCACAAAGCCCGCCGGCCGACACCAACACCGAACCACCTGCCTACTACGAAACCCGCTCGCCCCTACAAGAGCCCATGCCCCTTGAAGACTTCGGCTTCTCCCAGAACCACTTTGTTCAGTTCGCCGGCATGGGTTTGGGTAATGACTCCTTCGTCAACCCCATGGATGTCAATTCTACTGGACAGTTAGACGGCTACGACAGCGAGACCAGCACTCCCGAGTTCATCTTGCCTCAGCGTGTCAACAGCTGGGAGAGTTACACAACCGGTGGCATGTCCGGGTGTGACATGGAGCAGATGCAGCAGCAGCAGCACAACTCTCCCATTGTTGATTGCACAAAACCCGTCGTCAACCACTACCCACCTGCGCCCCGGGAGAAGATCGAGGAGCAATCATCGATAACCCTTCCGCTCAACCTCAAAAGACCGAGAGACGTCAACGCCGACGACGACGATGAATACCTCCCAACCACCAAGCGAACCGCATCTACTCTCAACCCCACAACAACCACCAAAACCAGAACCAAAACAACCACAACCCGCCGCGGCCGCCCCCCAACCTCCCACTCCCCCCTCACCACCCACCGCCCTCACCAACACCAACACCAGCCCACCTTTCCAACCCTCCCCTCAACAACCAAAGCCCTAACCCCCAACTCCTCTAGGGGTAATCTCCTCTGCCCCCATCCGCCCTGCCAACAATCCCACCATGGCTTCAAAGACCAATCCTCTCTGGACGCACACATCAAGAAACAGCACTCGCGCCCGTTCATCTGCGTGTTTAGTTTCGCGGGTTGCGACTCCACTTTCGGTAGCAAGAACGAGTGGAAGAGGCATGTGGCGAGCCAGCATTTGGTGCTGGAGTATTGGCTTTGTAGGGAGGGGGAGTGTGCTGGTGTTGATAATAACAACGTCCCTTCTGTGGCAGTTGCTGGGGCTGGTGGATCGAGGTCTGGACGACGGTCAGGGGGTGTGCCGGTTATGATGACAGAGGAGGAGGAGGATGGTGAGGGGGGTGGGGTGAGGCTGCCGAATGGAGCTATTTTCAACAGGAAGGATTTATATACCCAGCATGTGAGGAGGATGCACTTACCCTCTCACCTGAACCACCTGAGGAAGGAATCTACAAGCAGCAAGAAACCATCCTCTGCCCTGAACCAAACAAACGACACCACGCAACAAGAACTAAACGCCTACATCACCACCTTACAATCCCGCGCCCAAATCAAGCGCTGTTCCCTGCCGACATACATGCATTGCCCTGTTCCTAGCTGCCAGCAGGGCCCGTTCAAGGGCACAGAGGCGTGGGATCAGAGGATGGAACATGTTGCTAAGCATTTGGAACAATTTGCTGCCGCTGCTGCTGCCGCCACCTCCACCGCCGCCGCTGTTGGAACCGCTTCCGGGACAAGAACTGGACCAGGAGCTGGGTCTGCAGCAGTGGCACGGGAAGGAGGGGAAGAGCATAAGGTTGACTTTGGCGGGGAGGGAGATACCACGTTGACGGAGTGGGCTAGTAGTAGGGAGGTAGGCATCATCAAGCGCGTCAAGGCTGGAACTAGGGGAGAGGGATTGAAGTGGGTAACAAGGGACCCGATCAAACGCAGGGGACACGGTGGTAACGGAAACACACGCGGCCACGGGTGTGGAGTGGGAAGGGGTGGCAGAGGGAAGCCGCCGGTGAAGACGAAGGTGAAGAGAGAACAACAAGAAGAGATCTACGTCAAGCAGGAGATTGTGGTCCAGACTTTCGAGTTTGAGGAGCATGAGGATTTTGAGTTGGGGGATCAATGACTTCTGACGGAAAAGGGGAAGGTGGACAAAACGTTGCCTTCTCTTTTCGCCGGGTTTTTGGTTCGGTTTGGTTCAGGATCAGGATCAGGATCATGGCCACTACTGATGGGGAAAAATAAATGATACGTTAACTGGAACTGGGGATTTGGGGGAATAGAGGGAACGGGGAAGTTGGATATGAAGATTGATGATTGATGATTGATGATGATACCATCCTTAGACACAGATACCTTCTTTAAAGTTCTTTCTTTTGTTTATCTTGTGAAGTGGTTAATACAAATGTGCGTTTTGTTTTCTTCCATTCGCTTGTTTTCACTTGTTCCATTCCACCCGAGTGCTTGCCTGCCTTTGCTACTATGTTGAGTGACCACCCTTTTTGGCACCTCTTGTGATTATCGGGATGCCCCGTTGGTGGAAGGTCAGGGGGAAAGGATACCGAAGAAACCCCATTGACTGAATACCTACATCACTCAATTGGGTTAACAGACTGGTATCGAAGTGATAGCGAGGTCCTATGCTGTAGTGTCCCATTCGTCAGTCACGACGACCTCGATCATTTACCACCCAGCATCATGCCAAAATCCTGAGGAGCCATAACTAGGTAGGAATGAGTCAACGCGTTGGCCATTTCTTTTTTCCTAGCCAAGATACCAGCAAGACCAGCATTATCGCGGTTACTTCCTACCATATCTAATCTGTCCTCTGCCATCTTCGGCTACCATCGCGTTCCCACGGCCTATGTACGAACATCATTCAGCTCATGCTTGAGACTTGGGCGTGGGCGTGATGGTGTTACCAAAGGACATCATGGCTGCATTCCAGGCCTCCTGCAAGTCCCCAAGCCAGCGCCATGCCACTGACTTGCACTGAGCGCCGAATTGTCCCCTGCGACTGCTGTTTGACAAAAGGCCCATTGGCCGGGTCGCTTGTAGGCATCCAGGCACCCAGGCACCCCGGCCAGCTTGAAGAGCCAGGTTATCAGCATAGGCACGGGCATGGCGCTGGCTTGAGGACTTGCAGAATGGTCCATCGGATGGCGTAGGTAGGGCGCGAAGCCAGCACGAAGCGACATGGTGTCAGTCGTAATGCCTTTCTTTCAGTGGCGGATCGAGCAGGATGTAATTTCGTAATTTTCATGTTCCAACTGGTTACAAGCTTACCAAAGGCTTGGAAATGTCCCTTTGGCAACGCAAGCTCGCAGGTAGGTAGGTAACAATCCGGTCGATCACTATCATCACCCGCATCATAACCAATTTCCACCACACCGCGACTCTCCCACCATGAAACTTTCCAGAGCATGTAAAAGCAGCGGTGTGCCGAGCAATGTCGAGCAGAAAAGGTCAAGTTGCATCGCAGACGGGCGGGCGGGCAAATGTAACCTGCTACCACATCCGCGGTGTCTAGTGCCAGCATTAGCCCAGCATATTGCCAGGTTGTTGTGGGTGTAACTTTGTATAAGGAAATGCGGCGAGCATTTGGTAGTTTGGAAGATTGGGTACGTACTGCCCGGCTAGGTGGTAGTGTCCGTGGAGATCCTCGACTTGAACAGCCACAGGTACAGTGAGGGCAAGTGATAGGGTGGGCAGACCAACCACTTTGGATGCCCATCCCCCATGGACCCATGCCATTGGAGGTCGTACGGAAGGGGGAATTGGACCTTTGACCTTGCTGGGCAGACATGGGGTGGTGGTACAAAGGTACTGTCGCAAGGTTGGATGGACAGACATGGGATATGCAGACAGGCAGACTCGGGGAACGAGATCCGTAGATTGAGATGGGGACTTGAGACTTGGGGTTGGTTGATGTGGTGATGCCGTGATGGCGTGGAGGTGGCTGTGACGAGACATCTACCGAGAGGCTTGGACAGAGAGAGATATCTGGTTGCTTGAATAACTGACAGACCAGTGAGAGGTGATTGCGTGGGTTTTACTCGGTGTTGGAGCAACGACTGACGCAATCTCACTGTTGCGGGAATGGCCTCCCATGAAGGCGCTCTCTAGACACTCCTCTGTCGTCGGATTGAAGATAGGACAAACTTGTCGACATCTGTGGCTTTCTCTCGGTTTAGAGAATCGCTTACCCTCGCCCAGACTTGGTGAAAAAACTCAACAGTAGACCGCATGCCTTCAAAGTCCAGACCAAAGGGCAAGTGTTCAGCGCGCTTAACATGTCTTGTTTGTCTGACAATTCCCGATTATGCAGCTTCGCTTAGGCCGTGTTCGTTCCGGCAGTAGTGCAGTAAGGGAAGCTCTTCTATCCCTAACCCAAAGCTTTTCTGCCACCAAAAAAAGGCTTCTGTTACTGTACTACTGCCGGAACGAACATGCCCTTAGGGAAGTGCCTTGAGTCTTCCGAAGCTGAGGGCTATCATGACCTTGGCGAAAGCTTGTGGTGGTGCTCAGCTCGTTGGAGGTGCAGTGAGGTTGATCATACAGGGCATTATAATGATCATCGACAGGCAATCGCCCATTGTCGGCGGAGGTCGGCAGCCACCACCACGGACACGGACACGGCCACGGC
>RANY01000975.1:0-12510 GCA_009805235.1 Neurospora pannonica FGSC 7221
GCCCGGCGTCGTGCACGGCGGCTGTCTGGCCACCCTCCTGGACGAGAGCTGCGGTCGCGCGGCGTTCAAGAAGTGGGGAGGCCGGTCCGGACTGACGGCCAACTTGAAGCTCAACTACGTGTCGACTACGAATGCTACCAAGTTCTACGTCATTCGTGTCAAGCCAAGGAGCGATGAGGAACTGCCGGAGGAGGAGCGCGGCAAGAGTCACTACAAGATCTTCCTGGATGCGTCGATACATGATGCGAAGACGGGCAAGGCGACCGTTGTTGCGGAGGCTTTGTTTGTGGGTGGAAAGGGGAAGAGTGGAAAGGGAGGGTTGACGGTTAGCGGGTTGGCCGATCAGGGTGAGAATGCTCGCTTTTAGGTGGGAGCTGGAGATGTTGAACATATTGCATAGTCATATGTTGGACTGTTTTACATATCGGGCTGTGCTGCTTCTCCAGATTCTTCAGAAGCGTGCTCTTGCCTTGGTTTCGTTTGTACTTCATTAGACATAATTGTAGCGGGCATATAGACTGCTAGACTTCATGGAGAGGTATTGTGTTCAAAGGACCGATATCACGAACATATCCACGGACTAGTATAGGTAATCATCATCAGCCTTGGCTTCTATCTTATCTCTCTCTCTGGATTTGGTTGCTCCATAACTTCTCACGCTTACCAAAACAACATCCAAACATTACCCATCTGAGCAACTCTCACCCAACCCCTAGTTCATTTCGATAAAACCACTCTCATGTACACAGTAGGTATCTCTTGACTGACACAAGTACCATATCTACTCACAGTCAAATTTCTCCGATGAGAGTCCAGTCAAATCCTCTTTCTGCCCCCCGCCTCGCTTCAGTGCCCAGGAGCAGAGTGCTCTGCTTCACCGTGCCCGCTTTCGCGGTGGAGTTTTTTGTGGTGTAGTGTATTTTGATAGCGACGGGGACGGGAGTGGGCTACGGTACCCAATACTGCTTTTTCTCATTCAAACCGGATTTATCCCCACGCTGTCTTAGCCAATCATGCGGTCTGCTTGCCACGTTGTAGCGTCGCCTGCAGGTCAATCTCCAGATGTAATTGGTCGAGATAAATCCGGCTTGGATGGAAAAAAAGCGGTAGCATGCCAGTGCTACAGCCCTTTCAAAGTTTGTCTCCTTAACCCGGAGACTTTTAAATCCGGAAGCGGTGTCTTCCGCCCATCACTAACTCCGTGGTTGATTTATCAGCAGTGACTTCGACTTCGACTGTTCGCCTTGTTTCGTTCTCTTCACTTCCCGATTTCCACTTTCATGGTCGCCGAACAGTGAAAAGGGTTGTTGACCTCTCCAGGTTCCAACAGACCAGTTCCACTTTTCGTCTTCGTCTTCGTCCCAACTCCACAGTCCTCAACCTCCAAACCCACAAACACCAACCAATCATATCACCCGGACAATTGGCCGTGATTACGACATGTCAAACTCGAAGGGTTCGGGCAGTTAACGGACCCCCCAAAAACTCCCAATATCAGGCCATGATGATCCGGCAAAAATCAAAGGGTCTCTACGCTAGCGTGGAAGTTACAAAATTACAATCAGGGATATTACCGCTTTTTTCATTCAAATCGGATTTAACCCCACACTATTCGACCAATTACATCTAGAGAATGACTTGCATGCGACGCTACAGCGTGGTAGACAGACCTTGAGATTGGCCAGAACAGCGTGGGGATAAATCCGGTTTGAATGAAAAAAAGCGGTATTCGGGGTCCATATAACGCGGGCAACGGGACTGAGAGAAACGCCAATGACGGGCCGCGGACGATCGTCCGTTATTAGAATGGGGTCCTTTAGACCTTTGGGTTCGGGCGAGGCCGGTGAAGCTCCCATGATTCTTGACGAAGAGGGTTTTTATTGACCCGCTCAGCTACTCGCTCCCCGACGGTCGGCCCCCCTGACTTTTACGAACACGTAGCTGGAGAAGATACCAAGCCAAGAAAACGACTGGGAAAAGGGGAACAAGAGGGACAATAAGGCGGTAGGGGGATGGAGTCAAAGAGTGAGGATTGAGGATGTACCTACTCCATCCTTTCGTTCGCTTCACTTTCCTGACGGCTTTTGAACGGTTTCTACCTCTACCCGGCTGCCCGGACAGCCAGCTGGACGGGTGGAACGGATAACTGTGTGTGCTTACAATCTTACAGATTGTTCTCGTCATCATCAGTCACCAAAGAAGGAGCAGAGGAGTAAACTCCGACTTTTCAGTCCCCCGTTTTGCGGTCGCCGATCCAGTTTCCCTCACCAGTAACAAACCGTGGACATCCATCCGGCCCGTTTACGGGATCTTCAACGAAGATCTTATGCGGGTGAGGCGGGCTTTGTAAAATGGATTTTGCTCGGCTCCGGTTCGGCTTCGGGCATCATCAAAGCCTCTCTCTCTGTGATTGACTTCCGGCGTCCGGGCTTCCCTCTCGGCCTTCAGTTCTTGGCTGGCAGGCAGGTTTGTGGTGTAATGGCGAGAGTGGCAGCGAGTGGATACAATAAGGGATGGGTTTGGCAAGTTTGCAGAAAGAGTTATGGAGAGAAAATATCTTACCTTACCTGTGAGCCTGCTTGCGGTACCCATGTGATATCCCATGGGGGTCCCCTTCCCTTTGCTGTTTTGACCCCTCCGTAGCTTTCCCCAGTCACTGAGCGCAATCTCACCACCTCGCAGACAGTATGATGAATTTAGGATAGACACGGCTTTAATTTTCTTACTGTCCGGCGGAGGGTCTCAGCTGCCGAGCCAGGGAACGCCCCGGCGGCGTTTCTAGTTTTCTCTAATGCAGTCAGTCTACGCAAGTATCACTTGGCGCTGTCGTGAATTAGTCAGGTGCTGTTTACTTGGACTTGGATAGCTCTTTGTGGTCATGGTTGTGATGAGGCTGATCCTCGTCAAGCGATAGGACTCTCGCGTGGGGGTTGTTGTTTGTGGTAAGATACCTGCAACGAACATAGCTGCATTAGTAGTTCCGTTTTGGTAATACTGAGGGCCCTTGATGTGCTAGATTGGGTCAGCCGTATGCTGCCATGACCTGCGCACATGCTACAGTATTCCCACCATAAACTGTAAAGGGCTGCGACTTCCGAGTGATGCTTCAGGTTGGGGTTAGCACACGTGCTGATGAAGGAAGTCATCCTCAAATAAGGACATCGGGGAACGAAAAGAAGGGTCCGAATCAACGAGTCTGGTTTGTGACATGGGGAAATAGTTGCGGGGGTTGATCGATGAGTGTATGCTTGGTAAGGAATGTGGATCAGAGAGCCCTGTGGCGACTATGAGGACCGTTGATGGGCTGAGAACGTGATTTTCGTAACGAGAAACGTGAGCAAGAATGCACGTTGTCTTGATTGTCTCTTCTTCAACTGCAGTAAGACCAATGGAAGGCAAGGAGTCTGCAGCCATGGCGGCAGTTTGTCTCGGAGAAACAACGTCAGGGGACAAGTGTACACGACAGGACACTTACGTGTTATTGGACATTCCACACCGAATTGTCTTCCCCTGAGACATTTTCTTCTTTCTGTTGCTGTAGGTTGACTGGGTTTTTGGTGTGTACTTCGAAACCAATGTCTTTTTCCTCCTTCGGAGATTTTTTCATGATGAGGAGGATAGAAATCCTATCATCCTGACCTTGGAGACTTCTTCTACAGAATCCGAATCAATCACACCGACATTTCGACTCACTTTCAAGTGGTATGTGAAGTCATAGTCTGGGGCCCTTGTTCCTCGTGGTAGGAAAGGGCAAAGCGGTTGGATGTATGTTACGATCCTCGGAAAGAAGAACGTTAACACACATCACAGAGGCAGACGTCAGATATCATCGGAACGCCATACCTCACTGCAGCCACCAGATCAGCAAATGACGTTTGAAGTATCGAGTAGTGGATGAACCTCAGCGCATGCTGATGTTGGTCTGCTAACATATACGGAATATGAGAATGTCAATAGGCGGCAGGTTTAGCTGGCCATGCTGCAGTGATATTGTTCGTAAACTTTGTTCGGCCGTGTACGTTGTACTCCGTATGCGCTTGTAACGGTCGTACAACTGAAGATGCTGGTCGCCGATCTTACATGCCAGCCCTGCCCATAGAATAGGCTGGGGTTTTCCTTTAAGGGCGTACTCATCTTCAAAATAACGTGTTTGATCCATAAGTGAACTCCCGATACCGAGACTTCAAGCTCAAGTTGCCGTTCACGGGACGAGTTTGAGTGATGAATTTGAAGCGTAAGCCATTCCAACGGCCCTTGTTGGTATCAAAGTGATTTGAGCAACCCTTTTTCCCCGCTGGCACGCGTTGCGGTGATACGAAACATGGATGTGAGACATTGCCAGTCCGTTGGGATTCGGGATTGACGTCAAGCAAAACTGAACCTGGGGCCTTGAAGACCCTGAATTTCCTTATTTGGATCGCATCTCAAAATGGGAGATGTGAGCGTACAGTACTGGCCGATCCGGCCACTGGAAGAGAAAGGCTGGGGATAAGTGTCTCAGTTGCCAACTTGCCCACGTCGAGAGTATGGACCTGACTCCGAGATTAATTGGCGAATCAGAAGGAAGCACCATGGTCAAGGTCTTTCAGACTGATAACTACCGGCCGAATGGGTCACTGAAGGGATTCAATGGCCGGCCCCGGATGATAGTCCTTTGCATCCTACACTGCTTGAAGACGAAAAGAGGTCATGTCCGGAGTGCAAGCGGATGGGGGTCACATTAAAAGAAGCCTCTGAAAGCTTCGCTGCGGTTTCGACAGCCACTTGAGCCACAGTGCCACGTAAATACATGGCAGTGTATCGTTCGCGTACTGCAAGCGTAATGCGATTGGCTAGTGTAGGATGTGGTAACACTCCGTTCACTGTCTGCAAGAACACGTACTGTGCCTGTACGTGATTGGGATGGCCCCATGGAAGTCCTTGTTCCTGGATTCGTGTGTCTGACTCTGAAACGTGATGTCGGTACTCGGAAACTGGAGAAAAGGATCTCTCACTAGGGAGCCGAGATGTAAGGTACCATTCAGGATCGCCATTGTAATTCCGCTTGGGGCGACCAATTCCAGTCCAGTTGAGAAGCACAAGCATTGATGAAGGCCTTGGAAGCCTAGAGGGACCGTAAAGGAGCTCGGGGGTCAGGGTACCGGTAGTCATCCCCGAACCATAGCCAGACCCGTGCTCACCTGGAAAGGAGACAACAGTCTACCGAGGAACAAACATAGCCCTCCTTGCGTAGACTGATATCTTTAGACGGGCACCGTCACCGTCACTGCCACTGCCACAGGGTCAACAGCCGGCGGGAGATATGACGGAAGATTCCCGGACCCGTCGATCGGCGGTGTTTCCCCGGAATGCCTCTCGTCCGAGCAATGTGAGGCTTTAGGAGGCTTCTAGGAGGCTTTAGAGGCTGCTAGAAAAATCGATAGCCTAGTGGAGATGGGCCCTAAAGGTCAGACATCGCCAATCGGAGGAGGTAGCACTAGAAACGGACCAGCGTCCGCGGCAGTTAGTTGGAAGAAAAGGAAGGAAATGCAATTACCGAAAAGCCTCCTTCTAGGATGGCCCCAACGAGGCGCGTAGTGGGTGTTACACCCGCAGCACGTTTTGGGCGTTGCAGGGTCGCGAGTCACAATATCGACCCCAACAGAAGGCCGGGCGAGAACGAGACATGCTGAAGAGTCTGGATGGCAATTTCCAAAAAGCCATCTTTCCTTCGGTCGTTGTTGTTGGCGATATCTTTCGGGGTGGAGCAAACCCTCACCGACATTGCTTGTTTTTCTTTTGTTGTTGAGATGGAAAACATCTAATATCAGTTGGTGGCATGTCCCTTGCTCGGTGCCTCCATACCTCTTCACCTCTATCCGACTTGAGCCAACCTACCGCAGGTTCGAGGACTCGACCCAGTTGAGGACTCGAGATACCCCTTGTCAGGCAGATGATACCTCGGAATGTCGTTGGGAATGGAGGCAAAAAAAAAAAACAAGGAAACTTAGTGACATCCGAAGTGCCCGTGATTATTACGTAGTCGTCTTGTTGCCAGCTGAGCTTTGGGAGAAGGAAGCTGAAAGTCTGGAGATGTCAGTCGCTGTCGGGTGTTGCTGTCGGGTGTTGCTGTCCCTAAACTTGGGAGAGTGGAGGACTTGGCCTGGATTTTGGCAGCTGCAGGGACAACGTCCACAACCCCGGCACTCGGGACCGGGGGCCATTCTTGGCGACTCACCAGCCCCACAGTCGAATTTTCCCGACCTGGATCGTACACTACAGTTCCCCTCGGGTGCGCCCAGCCGATCACCGTGTGCCAAGATATGKCGTCGAGATCGCGCCGCTCCCTGCCCCGCCGCCCCCTAGCTCCCTCCAGTTCACGCAGGCGCAACCACACAGAGCAGGCCATTTCTATTTGTCCTTTCCTAAAACGGACAAGATGCAATTCCTCGTCTCATCAGACGTGAGCCTCAGCAGCCCAGTTCGAGCTTCCTTCCCCCTCGATTCTTGCCAGTCTTTCGCTCCTTTGCGCATGTTCCCGTGTCGTTGATGAGCCGTGCTAGCTGACCTGCAAGAGGCAAATCCTACCGAAGACTGCGAGCTAGCAAACAACATTGGATGGATCCAGATGCGTCACGGTCATGCGGCAACCGGTCCGGTACAAGCACGCTAACGGTGAAATGACAGACAGGATGACATGGAATGGCGACACCTTCTGCTTTTGCAGCCGTTGACATGTCCACACCACACGGACATACAACTTAACCACAACGCTGGAAATGGAATGAACAGGGACCCTGCATCCTGACTGGTTCGACCAACCGCGCTCCTGAAAATGGAAATCCCAGGGGAATGAAAATCGATGGCCTTGGATGCCATGCCTCCCCGCCATGCATCTCGGTCACGATCCCGCTGTGCTCTCGGGCCCCACACATCGCCAGTTCCTCATGTCCATCGGAGGAGACTCCTACTGGGGGCCTTCTTCTGATTCGGTCTAGCTATTCGAGGTACTCTCTCTGTATGGCGTCGTATGGCTCGGAAAGGGGCATCGACTACCGGCGAGAAATCAACCATGTCATCCATGTCACGGTTCGCTCCTTGTCCAGATGCTCATCATGTTCTCGTGCCAACTGCTGCCAGGGTCCTTCCTCGCAGGTACCGGGCAGACATACCTCTACAGACACAGATACATCATCGCAGTATGTACCCCATCGTCTGGATGTTGCATATCCTTCCCCGGGACTAGTCCTCGGTCGTCACATTTCCTTTTGCTGCTCCTCCTCCTCCTCCTCCCCCTCCTCCATCTCCTCTAGTCTCCCAGGCCTAACAGGGTCCTTGCTCAGCTCCTTTCCCATCACAATCTTCCACACGCCTTCATAGGAGTTCTAGCTCCGTCACGGCTGCTTGAAGGCATATTTGAGTCGACTATACCCTCCTCCTCGTCAGACGGTTTGCGGGTCCTGTCTCGTGCCTCATCATTATCGGCATCCTCTATTACGCTTATACCAATTCGGTCTTCATCCCAAAGAGGTTGCAAGTCCCCATACCCATACGTCAAGGCGCATCACAGCACGGTCGGGTTGACCAGACGACCCCAAAGTCAAGTTGACATAACGACAAATCCACTTGAGCTTCGTCTAGCTTCATCCGATAGCACATAGCTTACGCCATCCAGCTGGGTTGGGTTAACGTTTCAACATCCCTCGACTTGACATATACGCCAAGACAAGACCCCTATATCTCTAGGGACCCTATCCTTACCTGTTGCCCAACATGACGCAGTCAAAGGTTGTCATTTATGTGTTGCGCAGGGAGCTTCGCTTGTCAGACAACCCCATCTTCCACCACCTCGCCAACCCAGAGTCCGACCACGGTTTTTCACACCTCCTTCCTGTGTACGTCTTTCCTGCACAGCAGATTGACCTCTCCGGCTTCGTTCCAGAAGGAAGTGAAAACCCACATCCTGCCCCCAAAAGCGCTGTTGGGGGGTATGCAAGATGCGGACCATACCGTGCCAAGTTCCTGGCCGAGTCGGTTTGGGATCTCAAGACATCCCTTCAAACAAATGGCAGTGACCTCCTCATCCGCGTCGGAGCATACAGAGATGCTGTAAAGTCGTTGGTCGAAGAGCTCAAGGCGAAGGATTGCCAAGTTGGAGCTGTATGGATGACAAGCCACGAAGGCTCAGAGGAGAAGAGTGACGAGAAGGCTGTGGCATCTTTTTGTGCAAGCAGTGGCATAGACTTCAAGCTATGGGATGACGAGAAATACTTTATTTACGAGCAAGTTCTTCCCCCCTTTCCCCCATGGTGGATTTTAACGAAAAATAAGAACTGACCAATCCTTGGGTTACAGTCGAGATACAGGTATTACAGACCTCAACGATCTCCCCGATGTCTTCACCACATACCGAAAACAAATAGAGCCCTTGCGCGAGAAGGCAAGGAAGACACTGCCAGTGCCTGAAAAGGGGGCCTTGCCTGCATATCCCGACACAGACATGATTCCAAGTCAGCAACCACCGTTCATCGTCCCAGACACCTGCGAAGAATTGGTGGATGCCATCGTCAGGCCGGTCAAGAACTTCCTGAAGAATCTCCCAGACTTTCCGGAAAAGGCAGAATCATCCCACCCATTCAGAGGCGGAGAGACATCGGCTCATAAGCGAATCGACCATCTCGTCATGAGCGGAGGCATGAAAAGCTACAAGGACACCAGGAATGGCCTCCTTGGACCAGAGTTCAGTACCAAGCTGTCTGCATATCTTGCACAAGGATGCGTTACCGCTCGCCAGATCCACCACGCTTTGGTGGCCTACGAAGATGGAACGGATAGCAAGTACCAAGGGGCTGATGGTTTTGGCGAAGGGGATAACCAAGGCACGGAGACCGTCAGAATAGAACTCTTATGGCGCGATTACATGAGGTTGTGCCACCAGAAGTATGGTGACAAGCTCTTCCGCATAGAGGGCTTCAATGGCAAGCATACCGATTACGGGGGCGAGGATAAGAAGCATGGGTGGAAAACTGCCAATACGGGCATAGCGTTGCCTGGACAGGAACCTACCCCTGAAAAGGTTTCGGAGATCCTTGCAAGGTTCAACGCCGGAACAACGGGCATGGGACTCATTGATGCGTCGCAACGAGAGCTTCTACACACCGGCTACACATCCAACCGGGCGCGGCAAAACGTTGCTAGCTTTCTCGCCAAGCATATGGAAATCGACTGGAGATACGGCGCAGAGTGGTACGAGATGCTGCTCGTGGATTACGATGTGTCCTCCAACTGGGCCAACTGGCAATATGTAGCCGGTGTGGGCAACGACCCTCGCGGTGCAGCGCGGATTTTCAACCCTGTCAAGCAGGCATTTGACTACGACAAGGACGGTGCCTACGTTCGGGCGTGGGTTCCCGAGGTCGCAAACTTTGAGAACCTCGAGAATGTTTTCCAGGCTTGGACAGCCTCCAAAGAGGACCTGAAGACAGCAGGCCTGGAGGACAACATCATGGTAACGGATCCGGTTAAGCCTATAAAGTTTAACCTTGACCACAAGCCATCCAAGGTCAAGAAACGGCCCTTCTTCAGAAAAAGAGGCCCCAAGAACCGAGATGCTCAGGGTAGCGCTGAAAGCCCGGGTAGTAGCGATGGTCATTCTGGCTCTGGCGGCAGTCCCGACGGCTCCGGTGGCAGCAACGGACCATCTGAGTCTAATGGCGCCGCCGCAGGGACTGACCAGGCGCAACAGACTTCCCAGGGCAGCAGCAGGTCACAGTCATCAAGCAACCATGGTGGGCGCTCGCACTCACATCACCACAACCACCACAACCACCACAACAACCATTACTCCCACCGCGGCGGCAACGATTACTTCCGAGGCGGAGGTGGACGTGGAGGTCGCGGCGGTGGAGGCGGATATTCTTCGTCTCAAGGGTATTACAACATTGGTGGTGGTGGTGGTGGAGGTTACCGTGGCGGCGGACGGGGCAGAGGCGGAGGAGGATTCCGTGGCCGGTATGCTCCAAATGGGGGCCCAGGTGGACATCATCATCATTCCGAGCAACAAGTAGCCTCACAAGTCCAGACTGACGCTTAGGATCCGTCAGCTGCTACTATGTTTGGTATGTTGCCGAATGTGATGACCACATACCATTTGGACGGCTACTATTCTTATTTCCCTTCGCCGTTTCCTTGCCAGCCTGCGTACGCTAACCATCATATGTAGCTGGGTTGGATATCGCGGGCCGGGGTTCCGCGGTGGGTAGGGGGGAGGTCGGAGGTGGAAGAGGATCAGGTGGAGGAGAAAGAACGGGAAGAGGAAGGGGTGAAGGAGGAAGACGTGAATGAGATGGATTGTATTGAAGACGGGACTCTCATGGTTTATCTCGTAAGGACGATGTGGACTTTCAGTTCAGGGTCGGAGGACGGAGAATCTTCCATGGAAATGCCAAAGCGGAGCATGTTCTTTCCGCCACTGATAGAGCGTGGTGTTTACTCTTGTATTTATAGATCTTTGATGTTTGTCTTGGAATCCTGCTGATCGATATACGATGTAAGCACATAAACAAAGAATTGAAATAACAACCCCATACAAATTTAGTCGGCTCCAAGGATGGTGCAGATGGATGACAGGTCGAAGATGACTTACGGGCCAGAAGGAAGGAGCATTCGTTGTCGAAAATATTTTCATATCTAACCCCGCTCGTCGCTCATCATTAAACCAGTCAATGAAACGAGAAAGAAGGAAGTTGCGCCCTGCAGATAGCCAAGCTTGAATAAGGAAAGGACGCTCTTCAGCTGTGTCGAGGCCAGGAAGATTCTGGACCTTTGAACTCAATGTACCTCTGTTAGCGAATACAGGTTTAAGTCCGAAGCAACATGCTCATAGTGGGAGTCGTACTAGCAGAGTAAAGGTTGTGAGGCTCTCACGCTCTTTCTCGACTTCCATTGTTTCCCGATCTATCCACTCGGACATTTCTGGCGGGGTCTTATCACTCAGCCATCATCGGCAGTCGCGGTTCAAGCTTCAATGTGCGAGCTAAGCAGAAACGACAGGCGGATGCTCTCTTTGCTGCTGGACGTCCAGTCCCATCACACTTGATCGGCTACGGTTTTCTCGGCATTGTTTGTCAAACCTTCAATCTGGTGAAGAGAAGGAATGCCTAATCACATAAGGTGGTGCAAGAAAACTTGTGAAAATTTTGATAGGGGCGTTCACTCGGGTTCTTGTGTGGAGGGCATTTCCTTCCCTCTAGTCTACTGCATGCGGGTACAGACATCGTACCTACCTGTTTGGTTCACGCCGTATGGGACGCTCGTTCCGCCAAATCAAGTCGTTGTTGGAATTGCCGAAGCTTTCTCATGGCTAGCTGAATGAGTAATCGTATGTTTCCTTCACTACCTACACCAAAAAGCGAAGGATGGCCTGAAGACATTCATAGAGCGTTTCACGGGGAGAGAGACGATACAAACAGCAATCTGAGCACCGGGACAGAGAATGTGTAGATTTGATTGGCAAAGGCTTCTTGTTGTTGGGTGTGAAAGAAAGGATCTACCAAGATATGAGAAACTTCGTTGATGCCTCTTTACCGGCATATCTCATGTAGCATGCAAGGGATCTTTCTTGCCAGGGAGTTCCGTTTGAGTTGAAGTGCGGCATAAGTAGTACATCAATCACGTCCTTTTTCTATCAAAATTACACAGTATGCTTTCGTAACGGCTGTGTGAAGTCGATTTACCGCACTTGTTGTCAGAAGTCATCTTCGAGTGCCAAACCGACAACTCTTTTATACTGCCGACTCTGCGAAGCTCAACAACTCATCCATCGCCAATATCTCATACGGCCCCAAGTTCCATCCCAATCCAACACTTGGGTTCTCCGGCGTCCTTACTGCCGTAGCAACCATGTAATCCGGTCCCATTGATCGCAAACACATATTCACATCCTCAACCCTCTTCCCCCTAAACCGTATCTCAAACTTCCTAAGCACCTGCGCATCCTCTCCCTCCTTTTCACCCTCCTTCGTCTCAACAGCCGGCACCTCCCAAGCCGGTGTCGGCCTACTGGGCCTAAAATACCTGAACTCAAACTCCCCCAACCACTCAGCCAGCAAGGCCTCGCCCGTCAGCTTCACATATGCCTCCCTGAGCGCCCACAGCGCATAAAAAGCCCTCAGCTTCCCATCCGCCACCTGCTCCGGCGTCGGCGGCCCCCCTTTATCATCACCCCTAGGCACCAACCCCGGCACAGCGCTCAACACCTGATACTTCAGATAACTCGTCTCCCCCACCGCGAAAACATCAGCATGCATATCCACGAAACTACCCCAGCCTTCCTTGCGGATGAGCTCTTGATCGCGATCTCTCCTTTCTGATGTACAGACAACATCCACACCAACCTGAACCCCCTCGGCCCGCTCCGGGCTGCGATAGTCCGCCACAGCCACGAGCGCGACTATCCCCGCTTGGTGCGACACGTTGAAGGATACCGGTTGTGCGCCGGTGACAGGATCGCGCCAGATGGGCTTGGTGGTG
>RANY01000976.1:0-12457 GCA_009805235.1 Neurospora pannonica FGSC 7221
TGGGTGAGGCCGGGGGGACCGCGCAACGGAATCAGAGATCGGGCCTCGGGAATGACGGTGAGGTCATACCGAGAGGAAGATAAACACCGAAGGCACGGCGCTAACACGGCGTCGTCGCGACAAGAGAAGCGGAGGGTTTTCATCCGGCTACGGTACGGTTTTTCCCACCGACTAAGAAC
The DNA here is from genome assembly GCA_009805235.1 of Neurospora pannonica FGSC 7221. NCBI lineage: Eukaryota > Fungi > Ascomycota > Sordariomycetes > Sordariales > Sordariaceae > Neurospora > Neurospora pannonica. The sequence goes on from RANY01000976.1 coordinate 180, forward strand.
GGAAGCAGCACCGCATACCCACTGGGTAGACTATGTAAATAGTTAGCGTGTATAAGACCAATAATAATATCTCCCTTTCTTACCCTTTTTTCAACAGGCTTTTATTAGGTTTTATTCCGGGTTGGTTTTTTTTTTTTTTTTTTGGTACGGGAGTGATCGAATCTTTTCGAAGGCGGTCGTCGACTCGTGGTGATGCAGACAGGGGTACGAAAAGCCTTGGCGGTGCACTACCCTGGGGGCCTGGGGGAAAGAGAAGTGGAATTGGACGTGAAGCTGTGAAGATATGAAGTGGAACACAGCCTGACTGGGACTCTGGGAGGCCTCTGCTATTTTGTTGAGTTATATGTCCCCATCTTTCCGTTACTGTTCAATGGACAGTAGATTATTCGGCACTGTTTCAATCCTTCTATGATGTCTTCACCTGTGTCATGCACCACCAAGCACAGCTGAACAACAGTGGTATCTTGGCTAACGTACCCGTTCGACTCTACGTCATCTCCGTCCACATCTGATCCTCACCCCATCGTCTACCAAAAGACCTTTATGGTACATCCAAGAGAAAAGGCGCCATTCGAATGAAACTCATATCCCAAGGCATTGAACGCTTCAGTTCGATCTCTACAACAAAAACTGTCTTTGCAACCTCTCTCTCTATAAAAAAAAATTGGAGTATCAAGACCCGAAACAAAAAGGATATTATCTGATCTTATCCCAAAAAACCCACAAGTATACACACGTTGAATGTTATAAATAACCTCTTAATTTTTATTTCCCCCGCTTATCCGCAAAACTTTCACCACCGGCTCAAAGACGACCTAAGCAGAATCCCGCGCCTTCAACTCCTCCTCTACTTGTTTCCTGACCAGCTCCCTCACTGCCGTCCAGTCGTTGGCCACATCGTTGACGCGCTTCTCCTTCTTGTCCAGACCGACAAACTCCTGCGGTAGCACCTTGGCCTCGAAGTCGAACCCGGGCTCGTCCTGGAGTGCGAGGGTGACGGCGCCCGAGAACTTGGCGGGGTGGGCTGTCGAGAGGGAAATGTGGGGGATGTCGGCACCGGCGCGCTTGACCGATCTCCTGGCGGCCTCGACGCCGACGGCGGTGTGGGGGTCCAGTACGTAGCCGACCTCCTGGTACAGGCTCTTGATGGTGTCGAGGGTCTCCTGGTCGCTGACACGCTCGCTCTCAAAGTTGCGGCGCGCGCTCTCGAGGACGTCCTTGTAGACGGGGCCGAAACCGTCCTTCTCCTTGAGATCCTTGAGCCAGGAGCTGACCTCCTGACCGGCCTGCTTCTTGTTCCACTCGTCATCCATGCCGGCGCTGGAGGCGAACTGGTTGGCGAGGAACCACAGCAGACGCTCGAAGTTGCTCGATACCAGGATGTCCATGGCAGGGCTCATGGTCTCCTTGACTCCATCCTCGTGCGCCTTGACGCCGTCTTCGGCAAGGCCACCCTCGGCCTTGGAGCCGCTGACGGGCTTCTTGGTGTAGCAGCCGGTCTTCCAGAAGCGGTCAAGGATATCGTTCTCGTTGGTGGCGATGACGAGCTTGTCGACGGGGAGACCCATGCGGAAAGAGAAGTAGCCCGCGAGGATGTCGCCAAAGTTGCCCGAGGGAACGACGAAGCGGACCTTGTCGCCAATGTTGAAGGATTCGGACTGGCGAGCAAGGGAGAAGTAGGAGTAGAAGTAGTAGACAGTCTGAGCAAGGATACGGGCCCAGTTGATGGAGTTGACGGCGCCGAGCTTGTGGGTAGAGTTGATCTCGGGGTCGGCGAAGAGGGCCTTGACGATGTCCTGCAGGGGGGTTAGAGAATGCGACAAGAGGCGCGAAGAGCCGGACTTACTTGGCAGTTATCGAAGTTGCCAGTGACGGCGAGGTTGTGGACGTTGGCATCAAGGACGGTGGTCATCTGAAGCTCCTGGATGGGGCTTACACGGCCCTTGGGGTGAAGCATAAAGACGGAGACATCCTTCTTGCCGCGCAGGCCGTAGATGGCGGCGGAACCGGTGTCACCGCTCGTCGCGCCAACAACGGTCAAGTGGTACCTGTCCCTTCCCTCCTTGCCCTGGTTCTTGCGCACGAGGAAGTACTCAAAGAGGTTGCCGAGGAACTGGAGGGCCACATCCTTGAAGGCGAAGGTCGGGCCGTGGAATAGCTCGAGAAGGTGTATGCTGCCCTGGAGGTGGACGAGGGGAGTGACGTCGGGGGTGCGGAAGGTAGCGTAGGAGCGGTTGATGATGTCTTTGAGGTCTTCGGCGGGGATCTCTGAGGGGGAAACGTAGAGGGAGATGATGTTGTAGGCGAGGTCGGTGAAGGAGAGGTCCTTCCAGCTCTGCCATACGGACTCGGGCACGACAGGCACCTCTTCGGGGATGTAGAGACCGCCGTCGGAGGCGAGACCCTTGAGGACGACGTCTTCGAAGGAGAGCTAAGGTAATGTCAGCAGCTGGCGACCACATGGTTGGCGACACAAAGAGAGAGAGAGACAGAGAGACATACACCGCTGTCCTCACCGCGCGTGCTCAGATAGCGCTGGGAAGGGGTGTGAGTTTGATCCTGGGATCCAGTGCCGTTGGTCGCGACGCCGTTGGACATGGTGGGCAATTTGTTGGAGGTTTGGGGAGGATGTTTTCGCAGTCGGATCTCCGATCCTAATTGCTGGGCTTGGTTTTAGGAACTGGTTTTAGGAACTGGTTTGTCGAGGAAATGGAGGAATGAGGGAGCAAATTGTTGACGGCGGCCCCAGTTTCAGAGTCGTTGGGTGGCAGTTTCGACGATCGGCGGGCAGTCAAGAAATGAATCACTCCCGCCGAGCATCGGCCACCGGCCCGCCCTTAAAGGCGTATGGCAACATGGTAACAATTGGCGGGCAATTGCCCGTGAGCCCATTACAGTACTGGGGCAGGCACGGGCAGGCACCGCAAGCCCATGCATAATCGGGGCGGATTTGGAGGCGGGACCGCTGAAAATTTTGCCCCGCATCGGTTCCTTGGCCCCTTGGCCCACCCCAAAGCCATCCCGGCCGTCATGAGCGTTCCATGTTTGCAATTGCCCGCCCCTGAGCCCCTGTTGAGCCCATTTTAGTGCCCACCTCAACGTCCACCGCTAACGCCCAGCGCGACGGCGGTGCGGGGCAGCCGAATGAGATATCGTGAATGTGAACATCAACCGTACAAAAGGCATTTAGATGGGAGTCAGGATCATCAACGGGCGCTTGCCTGCTGAGATGAAGGAAAAAGAGCGAAAATTCCAACGCCAGCTCCCTGATTGCAAGATTCAAGAAGGGAATGACGCAGCGGTACAAGAACCTACTTTTTTTTTTACAGGTCACTGGACATCATCACCAAATAGTTCCACTAAAGAAGGCCATTTTGGAGGCGCGTGATGTCCGCCTCGTCTCCCAATGGTACCAATTGGGACACTCAGTCGGCGGGTAGATGTCTTGTTTGGGCTTGGTGAGGAGCCAGGCATCCCGGACGAGTTTAAAATGATCAGCACCAGGCTTCATTTCATGTCCCAGTGGTGTCCCGGCGGAAAATGTGAATGTGACGTGTGCGGCTGGTCTGCATATGCCGTTGCATGTTGTTGAGTTGAAAATTGAGTTGAGCTGAGAATGTCGGCGCCAGAATGTATTTTGTTGTTCACCTTCCCCGACCAGCAGATGTTTACCTGTAGTAGGTAGGTATTGAAACATGGTCACACCATGCGGTAAAACAAGTCGTTATCCGTCAAGATCCAATAACATGTGTGGTGCCTTGACTCTTGAGACGATGACAACGACGGTAAGTTGCGAGTCATGAGCGTGAGATCCTCATTCTCATATCCACACATCAGGCGGGAACGAAGTCATGTTTATCGGCTGGGGATATTGCGTCGATATTGGCCTCGTGCCGTACTGAACCTTGTAATGTCAGTTGAAGATGTGGTATTTTCATTTTGATGCTCTTCGGACCAGTTATAGACATGATTGGAGGGACGGAATTAGATAATGGCATGTATAGTTGATGTCAAAGGTCTTGTCGACGACGGGGAACTTTAGCTTATCGACAACTTTAAACTTATCGACGTGGGTCGGGCAGCCGTAAAGGGTCCGGGTCCCCCGTCGTGGGCCAAAGCGGGGAACGTGGAACCTCCCGTCACATTGGACGCGTGCTGCCGTGTGACCCGGGGTGGACCCGTGACTGTGCCTGTGGCTTTGTGTTCTGATGGATGAAATAAAAGGTCTTGGTGAAGATTGAAGAGATATGGCGCAATTGCTTGATCGAGGTCGAAATGGGAGTCAACGTCTTGAACAAAGAGCATGGTGAACAGTTGGAGAACTTGGCGAGGAATAATTGTTGACTCGTCCCGGCCCTTATCTTATCAGCAGTCTCACTCGCGGCAGGCACCGGAGAATCAGACATTTTGGAGATATGATACCTCCTATAGGTGGCACTTGAAGCGGTTAAGCACTGCAAAAAATTGATCACCAAGACACCAACAGGTTGAAATGTTGACGTTGTCTCTAGGTATGCTGGCCTTTTGGGAATTAACCTTTTTCGAAATACCTAGAGCATCCCGCCAGGGTGGTTACCGACTCCGGCCCGTCCAGATGCTTCACCTCTTGGCAGCATGCTACCCCTACTGTATGCTGTATTTATAGCAGGGGAAGCTGCGTCGGCGCCGTCGAAAGGCAGGAACAATTTGGCGACTCGCAGACAGCGGCCTTTTTGCCGAAGTGGAAGCTCCTTCCCATTTGAATTTTCACCTGGGTATCGTGAGTCAAGTGAAAATTTCTCTTGAATTCCACTTGGCTTCTTTTCCTCGAATTTGTCCTCCTTCACCTTCGCCATGAAGCGATCCTCAACTCCAGCAGCACTTTGTCGACCATGGAAGCGATCGCGATCACCTCACCATTGGACGACATCAACAGTGTAACAAGCTCGCTACCGTTGCGGATGGTCTGCAATGACTCCCACTGGCTCCCTCGACATTCAGGTCGTCTAATCCTTCAGCGACCTCGGATTCCTACTGGTCCATCTCAACCTTGTGCCTCTGTGACATGGGCACCAACGCGCATGCAGGCAATAAGAAGAAGGGAGGCACATGGAGGAGCCGCCCGAGGATGCCATTGGACGAGGCGGCGCGGGGTTCTGCACCTGTCCAACCACTGAAAGCGAGTGCCATCCCAACATGAGCTTTTGCATTTCATCATGGCTTCCTTTTCTACCCTCTGCTCGTCTGGGCATGTCCATCAATCATATGTAATATACCGTCTATCTCTAGTAGAAGATTGTTCATGTTGCATTGACTAGAATCGATACTCTTGATGACACACATGGGACGGAATGCTTCCTGTTTCACATTGGGCCCCCATTGCTTGCACTTGCACTCTGCACTATCAGCCCGACATGATGCACCAAGATGACGCATTCTCGAGGAATTCCAACTGCACGACATGGCAAGTCATTGAACAACACAAATCAAATTATCAACAGAGGAAAGCAATTCACACCTTGCCGATCTGGTCCCTGCTCGCTACCACGCTCCCTGGGATACCCTGGCGACGCCCCATTCCGTTGGCGCCAACGCCCCCTCTCCACAACCACGCCCTAAGCAAACCTTCCCCAATGTGTCCCCCTCGTGACAAGAGTCCAGACTGCTGGGTGCGGGACAGGGCAGTGGGCGAAGTGGGCTCTGGGGAAAGCTTCAACTTTTGAATCTAAACCTCCATCATCTCCAACACCATTATCATCATCCCTTTGAGAATTCAAGGGGATATATTGTTTACATACCAAACATCCTCCATCCTGACATTTCACAATCACCGCCCCGCACAGCAGCTCAATTCGGGTGTGAACGAACGGATACACAACAGGGTGACCTTAACGCTCTCGTCCCACCCCGGAAAGACACCGGTCTCGAAGCAGTTAGCAGCGGTGGGCCAAGCTCATTAATAGCACACCACCATCCCGTCTTGAGCCCAGCAAAGCCCATGTTCCTGTCTTCTACTCCCCTCATTGTCATCTTCTATGGGCAGAAGCATTTACCCAAAGCCAGCCTTTGCATCTGTCATTCTTCCCTTTCTTTGTTTCGACGTTGTAGTGAACAATCCGTCAAATCTACCGCAATATCGCCAACTGACGCCATTGCCGTTGTCTTATCTGCCGCCGTCTCAACGCGAGCTGCCCGTTGTTTGGCTCTCCCCCACAAGCCCCATACCGGGCTGTTATATACCTAACAAGCAGGGATCTGCGATAAAGCCTGTCACTCGGATTCCACTTACGGCCTCGACCCTCCTCCCTGCCCTGTCAGCCCGTCTCTCTTCATCTCCCCCAACACCACCTTGGCCTTACTACAACACTACCCCTACCCCCTCACCTCACCACCCTTTGGCACTTCACCCTCCCCTCACTCTCTTGCTTTCCTCTTCTCCAATTCGCCTGGGCCGTGAGCGTGCGCCCCCGGTTCCCTTCATTCCATTGACAACCTCGTCTCAATTGTCTTGGATCCTCCCGTCTCTGGCAGAAACCTCTTTGTGCAACAGGACACTTGACCACTTCACATTTTGGCGCCTCCCTTCTGTTTGCTATCGACATGTTCCTATGATTCCCTCTTCACCATCCGACGGCCTCGATCCATAACAATTGCAATCGCATCACTGCCTTTGTCGTTGGACGTCGACACGCACGCGCGCGCGCACGTGAAGAACAGTACGAACGGCTATACTACTATACACTAGAGGTAGCTGCCACTAGACTCTTACAACTAGGCCTCTAGCTCTAGTCTAGCATATATCATATCCACCCGCGACGCAGGAACAATGGCGACGATTGCCCTTCCACGCCCACTCGAGACCCATCGGTCCTCCTCCAACATTGGCTCCATCTCCTCCACCCTCACCCTGGAGCCGACCACTCACCCGGCGCCCATCCCCAACAAACATATTCCCGTTTGTCCTCCAGGTCCAGTTTCCCAGGACGACGTTGATACGCCGCCGCCTTCGCCCTGGCCCGTGACGAATGGCGCCGACGAGGATTCGTCTCCCCACTCGCTTCTCTACCCGCCTCATCGCTTTCACCATGTCGACTCCGGCGATCTCTCGCTCTACAGGATCGACGCCGCCGACGTAGCTGCCGCCTTGGACTACCTTTCAAGGCAACCCTTGCCAGACCCCGCGCACGTCTTCCCCTGGTATCACGGCCTCCACCCTCGGAACCAGGTGCAGCAGCACTTCTTCATCGCCCGCAAGCGTGCTCTGAGAAAGACCCCCTCTTGCCTTCGTGGTATCACCATTGTCAAGGCCGATGGCGACCTCAACATGTCTCGCCTCAAGGGCGCAATTGCTCCTCAAGAGTTCCTTCACCTAGGCGGCGCCGAGTTCATCGATGTTGACCCCGTCGAAGGCTTTTCCGTCCGCAACTTCCAGATTCAAGCCGCCAAGGCCGCCATGACGAGCGATATCATCGTCTACGGCGATGACGAAGTGGCGGTTCGCAGGTTGGGCTGGGACATAGCTTCCGCCCAGCAAAAGTGGCGCTACAAGCATGAGCTGCAGCGTCATTGGGTTCCCGAGTACAACACCTTTATCTGCCTTAGCCCATTCGACGAGTTTGAAAAGAACCACCGTGAGATTGTGGCAGTCGATTCGACTGGTAATTTGACGGGGAATGTACTGGACTTCATCAACCAGGAGAGACTTGAAATGTATCTCATGACGCAGGCTTCAGAAATTGCGCCCAACGTGTGGATGGGTCCTACCCCCGATCCAATCATCGAGGAGGACAATGGTTATCATGTTCAGATCGAGTGCAGCGACATGGGAAGGGCCAACACCTGTGCAGCTTTCCTGCAAGCTCTTGCTGAGGATGGGCTCGGTGATGTACCAGAACCAGTCCATTTTGACTTTCCTTCCTCAGGAAGCTTCCTAGTTCCGAACTATTCCCATGCGGAAGCAGACGCTCTTCTGGACACTTGCAAATGGATCTGGCATCTTTCACACGGGACTAGGCCAGAGAAACCTTCTGACACCGGTAGAGAGAGGTCTCGGCCACCATTAAGCCCACGAAAGATTCTCATTCACTGCGCGGACGGTTACACAGAATCCACTATTCTAGGCATTGCATACTACAGCTACAGCACCGGCCTACCTATCCCCGAAGCTTGGTTGAAGCTGCACACAACCATGAGACGCAACTTCTTCGCATACCCCTCCGACGTAAGCTTCCTAGCGGCAATCGCTCCCCGACTCCTGCAAGAATCGCCCATTGGAGCCGACCGAAGCCTCGCACAAGTTACGGAGCTTGTCACAAACGAACCAAAATGGTGGACAGGTTTTGACGGGTCATTGCCCAGCAAGATCCTTGATTACATGTACCTTGGCAACCTTACCCATGCAAACAATCCAGATCTACTTAGGGCGATGGGCATCGGCCAGATCCTGAGTGTGGGTGAGATGGCCATGTGGCGGGACGGGGAGTTGCAGGAGTGGGGAGAGGAAAACACGTGTATTGTGCGAGGAGTGCAGGATAACGGGATTGATCCGTTGACGGATGAGTTTGAGCGTTGCTTGGAGTTCATTGGTGCGTTGATTTTTTATTCATTTTCCTTCGTTTTCTCCCACCCTATTCTTTCCCATATTCCTTTCGCCACATCACAGAATCACTGACAAAACTTCCCGTAGACCGTGGCCGCCGCCTCGGAACTGCAACCCTAGTCCACTGTCGTGTTGGTGTGTCCCGCTCCGCCACCATCTGCATCGCCGAAGTGATGCGTTCCATGGGAATGTCCTTCCCGCGAGCATACTGCTTTGTCCGCGCTCGGCGGCTCAATGTCATCATCCAGCCTCACCTCAGGTTCGCCTACGAGCTGCTCAAATGGGAGGAGTTGCTTCGCTCTCACCAAGAGACCAAGGATCACGGCAACTACACTCTGACGGCCGATGGCAAGGAAGATGACGAGTCGTCTTCTGAAGGCCAAGGCATCAAACGAGAGCTCGAGTGGGGAGAAATTGCGAGGGAGGTTGCCCTGATGAATAAGCCTTACTCGAGTTCGAGATAAAGGGGCGGCATAACGCTCGAGCTGGGAATGCCCGTGCGGAGAAAGTTGAGATGACGCTTTTGAACTAGGGCAATTCACGGTTCCGAGGAGCGGTGTCAGCCATCGCTTTATCAACCCTTGTGGTCGCTGCCGAGAGTGTTTGCGATCTCGCAGATACATATGGCAAGTGGCTTTGGTTTCCCGACTGGGAAGAGCAAAAATGTCACCGAATGCGTGAGACGCGTATGACATGGTACATACATGTTCACCTCCATTGTTGCTTCACCCGTCGAGGCCAGACAGCTCCCAGGAGGTGTGGTTGGCCCCGGACACACGCCTTTGGTTCAATAAACGGGTAGGAAGCCGGAAGTTCCTTGGCTCGTTTGAAGGTTGTGCTTGAGTGAGCCGTCCTGGACTGGTGTTTGGTGCTTCGTTTTCCTTCTTCCTCTTTGCAGAGTTGGGGGGTTTCTGTTCATTCACCAGCTTCAACCATTCACCATGGCTGGTTCTTTTTTCACTTGTACCTGGATCATGTTTTTCTTTTCTTCTTCACTTTGACCTTCTTTCCATCGTCTTTCTCGGCGACATGGTTTCTGCGGTTGGAAGAACAGAACCACCCGAGAGAGCAAGGACCAACAGGACACATTTTGGGTTGAATCATGGTTGGATTTGGTTGGGTTCATCTAAAGGGCCACCGAAGGATGAGGTCAAACGAAAGGAGAAGGAAGGGAATGAGTGTTAGGCGTCGGGCCCGGACACCTGTCATTCTCGTCTGAACACAAGAGTCCCAACGGAGTCGGAGAAGCCTCCGTCTAGCTTTGCCCTTTTGGGCTCAACAAAAGAGATGTTTTTGATACCCTACACACAATATTACTTGCTATTACTTGTGCTTACATACCTATGTCCCAACTTCTACCTTGTTTATTTCCGCTCGCTTCTGCTGTGGTTGTCGTTCAACTTTGGGTCTTTGCTCATTCAGTCCTTGCACCCCTGAGACCTGTCATTCGGAGAATTCCATCGTACACTCCAGCCCTGGTTCGTTTGGCAAGTCCCTGGATACCTAAGGTTGAGAATTTGATTTCAAAGGAAAAGGTACGATGAATGAGAAAAGGAAGGTAGGGGAGAAGAAGAGGGAGAACCCTGAGAGAGAAGGTCTGGGATGGAAGCGGGGTTATTGAAGTGGAAAATTCCGATGTTTCCCTCCGAGACTCAAGCGCTTTCTCCTCTGGCAACCATCGCCACCACGACGCACATTACATTCCTGAAGTATAACTGCATCCTGGCTTCAGTTCTTAACTGATTTTTGCATCGCAGATTCAATTGCCTCGACGATAGCGATGACAGTCACATCAACGACGATGGAAGTGACGACGACGAGGGCCGTGATGCAAAGTGGTGGTGGTGATGATTGCAAGCGAGGTAGACAGAGTAAGTAGATTACCGGTAATGTTCTCTACATCGCACATCTCTGCCCTGGCAAAAGCCGGAAGATCCACGCCTAACAGACGAACCAGTATTGAGCTATACAGCCTTGACAGCCGATCAAATTGATCTTCCTTGGCCATCAGGGCCATCAACAAGCTGGCCAAAAGGGTGCGCAACTTTACCATGCTTCCGTCCTTTGCGGCGGGCGGTTGGCGGCCCGGTCTCCACTCCGGATGGCAGCTGAGCTCACGATCGACGACGCTAAAGCATACGGCTCAAGATCTTGCATGATCTCATCGGGCATATAGCGGGCCAACACATCAGGGCCCCGTGCCGGATCCACCATGATCTCCCCGGTTGTTCCTCGACTCAGCACGCACCAAACCAACGACGACATGGCCTCCTGCTGTTTGGGAGGGAACGGTTCACCAATTCGGTATCTTAGTTTCCCCTTTCAGCTCGTCAACATCAAGCCGAACGCAAGAGACCCGAATATCAATGATCGACACGATAGCTTCATTCAATACTCCAGCAATGACCTAAAGACTCTCCGTAGCACCTGAGCTGGACTACACATCTAGCAGTGATCGACCAGTGGATTCAGCTTCAGCTGGTTTCTTGACGGTCCTGGAGCGATTTTACCTTTCGGAGATGTCTGGTCTGCGGCTCAAGATGTCTGGTCTGCGGCTCTCAGTCAGAGTTTCGTAATGTGTCATACTAGGAAGAAGCCTGTCGACTCTGCATCATTACCAAGATATATAAACCTCGCCGCCAGTCAATCTCTGTTGTCTGGTCTTCTGCACCTCATCTTGTTCCTCCTTGCAACACATCACCCATCGTTCCAACGGCATTCTTCTCTTCCAGTTAAGGTATTGCTAGCTTCGTCACCAAAATGGCTTTCTACAACAGCTGTCGAGACGTCCAACTCAATGGATCAACACTCACGGCCGAGTGCCAGAACAAAGAGGGTTACTGGGGATACTCAGAGATCGACCTCAACCATTACATTGGCAACAGGGAGGGATACTTTGACACAAGCACAGACCGATTCTGGGATACTGCTACGGATGTCTATCTGGAAGGCTCAGTCCTCCATGCGTCTATGGAGGACAGTTACCGTGACTACCAGGACGAGCAAACGATTGATCTCAACCTGTTCATCACCAACGATGATGGACAGCTTAAATTCAAGCAGTACATGTGAGTCGCTCGCTCTACCACCCTTACACACACACACACACACACCTCTTGCGCTTGAGCTTGTTGTTTACCAACATTCTTGCTCACCTACCTACCACACAGGCACGAATCCATTCTGAAGACTGGCTCCTTCTACCACCTCGACGGCAGCATCCTGCGCGGCCTCGTCCTCGGCTACAACGGCAAGTTCAACGTGACCGAGATCGACCTCAACGATCACTACGCCAACAAGAACGGCTACTTCCAATCCGACGACAACCACTTTTACCACTCGGCCCAGAACCTCAAGCTCGAGCCGTCGCCCGGCGCTCTTACCCTCAAGGCCGAGCTGAGGAACTGGAACAAGCAGTGGCAGCGTGCAGAAGTTAACCTGGCTGTTTGCATCATGAACAACAATGGCAGTTTTCAGTTTGTCAGGCAGTAAGTTGAATTTTCCCTGGGCACTCTGTTTCTTCTCTCTCTCTCTCTCTCTCTCTTGCATCAGATGCGAGATATAAAAAGGAGACAGACAAACTAACACACAAAAAACAGCGACGGCTTCTGGGACCGCGACGGCTGGTTCGCCAAGAACTTTGAAGGCGTGCCCCTAATCGGCTTCGCCATCGCCGGCGTGCACGCCGCCGCCGGCAACC
>RANY01000099.1:0-58936 GCA_009805235.1 Neurospora pannonica FGSC 7221
CGCTGTGGCCCTGTCAGGTCACTGTGGACAGCGGGCGGACCGCTGCGGATGGCACGGGCAGCGGGGGGGCGCGAACGGACGGACGGGCATCGCGGGTCGTCCCGGTTTTCATTGTCACTATTTCCTTGTCAATGTAGGTGATTGTTGTAATTGCTCGATCTTTCCAGGTTTCTTATTTCCATCCTCTTCATTTCAATCTCGAGTTTGTTACCTCTTGTATCGCACAGCAGGCCGCATGGAGAGACCAACGTCGAGTTCTTTAGCGCAGCATCTCTGGGCTAGTGCGCCAGTGTACTAAAAATCGCCAAAAAATAAGCGCCGAGTTACCCTATCCTCACAAGCCTCAGCGCTCCAATGTAACGGTTCGAGAAAATTATGAAAAATCAAGAGGGAAGAAAAGTTCCAAGCAGAGCGCTTGGCCTTCGGGCGGGTGGGTGCATGAGATGAGACCAGGGGGATTCCGTCGAGTGTTCGAGCCTTGTTCATCTGATTTCTTGATTGGGCAGCGATTCGCCTGTCCTATTTTTTGCTTGGAGGGTTGTCGGAACTTGCCCAGAAGCTGGGCTGCCTCGACTTCTCTGGTGCTGTGTACTAGAGCTGTGGGAGGGTGGTATATGCCTGGAAATGGGTCTTGAAGGGTATCATCGTGTTGATACAATTCCAAATTCTGCGAGTAGACGTGGACATGAGTGACGGCGGCGAATTCCCTAGCTGTGCGAGGGTGAAGCACACCTTTGGGTCTTTTGTGGACTGTCGTTAGCCGTGAAGTTTGTAACTGGTGATACGGGAGTGGGGGGCGCGTGGACAGTGACACAACAGAATCGTGACCAACGTACCCCTCCCCCTCGCCGTCGTTACTCCCAGTTTTGTCACCCCCCGCTTCAAGTTTTTGGGACTGTAACTCCGGCCCGAGACATGTCAAACTGTGTTTTAGCTTGGCTCCGACTTGTCGCCTCAATTTCTCGATCTGAGTGTAATGGCTGCCTCGGGCGGTTCAGCTGCAGCCTGCCTGGCCCCCAAATCCCCATGGTCACGATGCACCATCCACGGTTAAATAGTGTCAGGCGCCCGGCTGCCCTGCCTCTACTTGTATCTTGTAAATTGATGCTGACCACGCTGCATCTCTCCATCCACACCTCTTTTCTTTCTGGTGAAACCTTCAAGACATAATTGCACTTTGATCGCCTTTCTCTCTTTTCATGTTCCAACAAGAGTCAGCCTCTGACAGCCAAGATGGGAGCCGCAGTCGAGTCAGATCAACACTCGATAACGACGACGGCGGGGCCGCTGTCATGCTCCTCTACACCACCACCGGTCGAGAAGAACGCGTCGTTAGATAATGCGACAGGCGCCATGCCTAACTCTTCTATCAGTCGTGCTGAGACCGTTTTCATCCACCACGATGATCAACACAAAGGGATCAAATTGGGCGCCATCAAGGATATGGAAGGCAACGAACCTGAGATCAAGGCCGAGATGGCTCCAGTCATAGTACGAGGAAGCAATCCACCTCGAACAGAAGACCGTCTATTGCTGATGGCCGAGGGGGGGCCTGATAGCAAGCCGTATCTTCCTGGGCAACCCCGTATCCGTCTCGAGAGGCCTTCACACGAGAGTGAGGAGATGTGGGATTACCTGCACAAAACACATTTAACCAAAGAGACCGACGGGGTGCTAAAATGGATGAAGTACATATTTGTGAGTCTCTCTTCAAGACAAGCTCACCAAGCCTGCGACTTACTGAATCATTTCTAGGTTCAAACCCCATCCTTCAGGCATATCACCACTCTCCATCACCAGGCCTCACATGACCGAGACATCAAGATAGATCAACATCCCTGTCTGCACCTCGTCTGGTACTACGAGCGAATCTTCATCAAGCCTATCCCCCGTTACTTGTACTGCAGCGCCTTCTGGCGGTACATTGAGCAAAGGGACGAGCAACTCTACAAAGCATGCCTGGGCTTCATGCGGAGCTACTATTACCTCATTCAGTATGAGATCGACTTCGAAATGGCCTGCGAGAAAAGATTAATTCCCAAAAAGACCGACGGCAAACACCCGACCTACGAGGAGTGGTGCAGATTTATCCGACCCTTCAACCAGGTCAGCGACGCCCAAGTCACCAAGCGATACCACTTTGGCGAGCTGCGTCTTAGCCGCCTGAACCTAGCGTCAATGATGTTTCAGCGCAAGCTGGCATTCTTCCACATTTATCCCCAATGGGGCTCGTTCCTCACCCACAGTCTTGCCCCCCTGCTCACCGTTTTTGCAATCTGTTCAGTCGTGTTGAACTCTATGCAGGTCAGCCTTCAAGCACTGGATACTGAGTTCGAAGGCAAGATGGCAAAATGGCACTCGCTCAAGGCCGCGTCAGTATGGTTCCCTATTGGGGTTTCCTGTTTGATCGCCCTTGTTATTCTCATTGCCTTGGGCGGTGTGTGCGTGATGGCTGTGATCGATATCGTGAGTGGCCATAGGACTCGCAAGAGGAAGGCGGTTGGAGAGTGGGATGCTGGCGAAAAGACCCACGGTGTGATCTGGTAATGCACAGCATTATCGAGAGACCGACATGCCAAACGTCGTGTTGGCTCTCAACATGTGCCTATCACCCACGGCGGTATTTATCTCGGTGAATGCTTGATCCTCTAAAGATAACGGTGTTGAACGTCTGTTCTTTTTACACCATCTCGGTGCCGCGATGCAAGCAGGACGGTGGAACGGGGTGGATATCGCTGGACCAGATCTTATGGAGCTCGGAATGCTTCAGGAACAGCGCACTTGCCGACCGACCACATTGTCAGCAAAACCACGACTTCTATATGGAGGAAAGCCATGAGGATCCAACTTGCCTACTTCCGCGAACGACCCGGCATCCTCCCGCCGCCCTGCCATGCAACAGCTATGGGGGGCACTACGTATTCAGCATGACGAAGTACATCGATTCTGTTTGACGTATTATGGCCCAGAGGCGTGTATTGTTTGAATTCTCGATCGAAGAGGAAATATTCTTCCGGCAACTAGGTTCGATTTCGGACGAAAGCACTGTCATCGAAGCTATAAGCGGGGCGCGGGTCGGCGTCGGTATCTAGTTGCATGATGGAGGATTCGGGGAGCGCTTGGAGCTGGTTGATATGACGATGTATATGTATTTTAAGTGTACGAGTAACGAGTTACGAATGAGACAAGTTGAACTGCCGGTGTCCTCGGACGGTGACAATGCTTCGGGTTCGCTCGTGACGGAGGAGGACGTTGATTGCAATCTGTAGTTCGAAGCGTCAGCGATATCCTTTTGTCAAGACCTTCTTGAATGACAAAACAGCCATGATGGATTGAAACCCCGCTTCCTACTGAACTCGGAGACGTTGGGAAACCTTTAACATCGGTCGAAAAGTCGAAAAGCTACACGACTCGGCGGAACGGGGGAGAAAGTAGCAATCGCTGACAAGATCATTGCATTGAGTGGTGCGAAGACTCAACTGGCGCACCACAAGCTTGTCGGCGAAAAGGCCACAGTTCCGTGCAGCGCAATTGTTCATTTCAGAGAACCCGCAACTTCCATTCTCTGTTGCTTGCTTGAGGAGCGAGGAAGAAGAGGCAGGAGCTGAAAGGGAATTTTAGATTTGTCAACAGATGTACGTCAGTTGGTGGAGCTGGGCCTGCCGGAACCCGAGCTGTAGTGGAGTCGCACCAAGCCGGGCCCGGGCTCGGGGCCGTGTTCTTGGCCGGCACGGGAGTTGTTCCTTCCTCAGACCTCGAACCATGGGACATTCCAATGATCCATCCCGTGATAGCGGGTTGAAATTGAAATTGAGCCTCAATTCCCTCCAACATCGCTCCCGTGTTTCCAGGAAATGCGTCCATCCAAACTTCATTCATCCATTCCCACAATGTTTGGGGTCCAAGTTCCTGGCAATGAACCGTTTGCACAACTCGATATTTTCAACGTTCCACGACCGCAATTGTCTCAAATAATTCTCGTCTTCACCACCGACGACATGGCGACAAAACATGGCCCGGGGTCGCGTACACGTAGATAGGCCCTAGGCCCTGTCGGGAAGTTCCCCGCTTCGGATCGGCACTCTGGATCTCGAGTCAAATCCCCGGCGTCAATGCCGACACCGCTCCACCATCTTTCACATCTCCGGAGCACAGCACTACCACCTTCCTGAAGGAGAGTTTCGGCCTGCCTCATTCATCGATTCTGTTGGGAGCCTTCGGGAGGCAAACATTGGAGCAGTAAGCAGCGACGACAGTGTCACAGCGTTGAACGGCGCAGAAACATTGCCATCCACAGCAGCGGCATCCACCAGAACCAACCGGCTGACGGCGCAGCTTACCGCGTTTTTGGCGTTCGTTATTCGTTCGGCATCGCGGTCAAACTCACGGTCATTGCACGGCTTTGTAGCTGGGTGACAGGTACGGACCTTCACGCACGATACGCGCCTTCCGTCCGATATTGGTCCAGGTCCAACGACTTCTTCAATCTGGACCCCAAACAGGAAGGTGTACCATATCACTGGACCCTGGCTGATAGCCTTGCTTTTTAGGTGCTGTTTAGTGACCATCAAAATTTCCCATTATTTATTCCAGGTAAGTGGCACTTCCTGAAGGTTCCCTCTTCTCTCGTCCACACTCGTCATCGTCGTTTTGGAACCTTCAAAATGATGGGACTTGGACGTCTGCTGGCCGCCACGGCCTGCGTTGCGCAACTTGCTTCTGCTTTTGCGCCGCTGTCTGTCAGGAACCTTCGCTTGTCGGTACGTGCTTGTCACCACTTTCTTTGCTTTATACAAGTTTGAGACTAACAAGCATTCAGTCGGAGAGCGATCTTGCGTTGGAGCCGGAGGGTGATTTCACCATTCAAGAGAGCACCGACCCCACGCTGCTCTACCCTTCCCGGACCATCAAGGTTCCCGTCGACCACTTCCACAATGACACAAAGTATGAGCCGCATACCAACGACACCTTCGACCTGCGCTACTGGTTCGACGCGACCTACTATAAGAAGGGGGGTCCCGTCATTGTTCTAGCTGCTGGTGAGACTAGCGGTGTCGGACGTCTCCAGTTCCTCCAAAAGGGCATTGTGTACCAGCTCGCCAAGGCGACTGGTGGTGTCGGCGTCATCCTTGAGCATCGCTACTATGGAAAGAGTCTGCCTACTTCCGACTTCAGCACAAAGAACCTCCGTTTCCTCACCACCGACCAAGCGCTGGCCGATACCGTCTACTTTGCCAAGAACGTCAAGTTTGCGGGTCTTGAACACCTGGATCTGACTGCGCCTAACACTCCCTACATCGCATACGGAGGTTCGTATGCTGGCGCCTTCGTCGCCTTCCTGCGCAAGCTGTACCCCGATGTTTACTGGGGAGCCATCTCCTCGTCCGGTGTCACTGAGGCCATCTATGACTATTGGCAATACTACGAGGCCGCGCGGATCTACGGCCCTAAGGATTGCGTGACTGCTACCCAAAAGTTGACCCACGTTGTCGACAACATCATCCTCAACAAGGCCAACACCAAATATGTGCAGAAGCTCAAGGATGCATTCGGTCTCGGTAACCTCACCCACACCGATGACTTTGCCAACGCCATCAGCTACGGCATCGCAGGACTGCAATCCACCAACTGGGATCCCGCGTTGAACGACACTTCATACGGCGAGTACTGCAACAATGTTAGCTCCAATGCGCTGCTGTACCCCGAGACTGCTCACCTTAAGAAGGACGTCCAGCAGCTCTTGACTGTTGGCGGATACGGCAAGGAGGTCAAGACGCTCACCAATCAGTTTTTGAACTACATCGGCTATGTCAACGTCACCCAAGTACAGTCGTGCGACGAGGACCAGAATGCCTGCTTTACCTCGTATGACACCGAGTTCTACAAGAAGGACGATCTTAAGCAGACGTGGCGCTTGTGGATGTACCAGGTTTGCGATCAGTAAGTTGCACATCCCTTTTCGCGTTTCTCGGGATCAAACTAACATCGTCCTTACAGATGGGGCTACCTCCAAACCGGCTCCGGCGTCCCGCTTGACCAGCTCCCGCTGATCTCCCGCGCCATCGACCTGAACTACACCTCCATTGCCTGCCGCGAGGCCTTCAACATCAACAAGCCCTCGGACGTCGAGTCCATCAACAAGTACGGTGGCTTCGGCATCAGCTACCCGCGCCTAGCCATCATCGACGGCGAGAAGGACCCCTGGCGCGCGGCCACCCCGCACGCCATTGGCCTCAAGGGCCGCAAGAGCACCATCAGCGAGCCCTTCATCCTGATCAAGGACGGCGTCCACCACTGGGACGAGAACGGCGTGTTCCCCAACGAGACCGCCCCCAACTTCCCCCCTAAGCCGGTGGAGGAGGCCCAGAGGGCCATCAAGAACTTTGTGCAGGCTTGGCTTGAGGACTTTAAGAAGGAGAAGAGCGGGCATGGTGGACATGGGCGTGGAAGTACGAAGCCTTGAGAGGCCCGCGTATCGAGGGTCGACTAGTGATTATGTGTTACGATGGGGTGCGATACTAACCTTTACCAGGTGCCGGCGTCCATGATGAACAGCGAGTGTTAGGAGATTTGTGAAGGGATGGCATGTTAGCATGAACATTTAGCGAGCGAGCATGTTTATTTTGGTACAAAGCGTCTGGATAGCATGGAGAGGAGAGATGCTTGGACAGACCCTGTGCACGAACATATGCAAATGCACGTTGATATGCAATCAATTCACTTCTTTGCATTCTTTGTTCCAGTCTTTGCCGTTGTACCAACAATTCAGAGCACAGGAGGGGCTCCGAGAATTGATACCAAAAAGGGCAAGCCGGACCAGTGATGGTGAACCGTGGTTGGTTCAAGGTGATGGAGAAGAGACGGAACGTCCCGCAGTCTGGAATAAATACAGGACTTGGGTAGAAGGTGGGTGACAACTTCCATATTGGCCCAGTGGTCTGTCACCTCCCGATCTGCAAGCACTTTACGCGACACTCCCTCCTTCCCTACATGTATTCTTCCCCGTCAACCCCCACGGACCTTCGATATCGTCATGGACTTTAGCCGGTCAATACTAGGGAACCACCCCCAATTCCCAAGAAAACGCTCATCCTCCTCTCTCCTCGCACCATGAATCAATGGATTTCCTCGCGCTCGCCGAGAGGCCGGCGCTATGGATTGCGGCACTTACTCTCCTCCTGGCATCGGTCTACCTCGTCCGTCTAAACCAAGTCCTCAACCGAACGCCAGACGAAGTCCGAAAGCTTGCACCCCGAAGATGGACGCAAACAGACCTCCTCAAGACCTACGAACGGCTAGAGAAGCGGCCCTTCACGACCGAGAACTACGCCCAGCAGATCCTGCCGGAGCTGGAAAGACGATACATCATTACCGGCGGCTCGGGTAAGTAGTCCTCCTTCTCGACCGACAGTCACATGCAGTTCAGAGACAGAGTTTGCTGAAGCACACAACCTACACCATTCTTGTACGCATACAGGCCTCGTAGGCGGCTACCTCGTCCTCCAACTTGCCGGTCGCCCCTTTGTGTGATTACCGACCCAAACCCGCCGATAACCTACGGCGACCTGTACTTTGCCCTTGAAACCTTGGCCGTTACTCCCTTCCGGACGATTTCCCTGCCCCCGCTGCCTTTGCGGCTTGCGTCCTACCCAATCGAATAGTACAGCCTCCTACTTGCAAAATATCGTTTCTTGCGCAGGGTCTTGCCACCGCTAAAAGGTGACGTGAAGCACCCGAAGCCTGGCTTGTTCTCGATTTGTACGCACCTGGTAGCTACGAACGGCAGCGCTAGTCGGCCGGTCGAGGACGGTGGGCTGGGGTATAGAGGTGTGTTGACCACCATGGAGGGTATGGCGCAGGAGGTGATGGAGTGGAATGAGTGGCATCGTAAGGATGGGACTAATATTGAGGTTGCTAATAGTAAGGGGGGAACGAGGGCGTTCCAGAGCAGTGTGTCGATGGCTGAGGAGATCCACGCGGCGGCGGGATGGTGCACTCCGGATGCTACGACCGAGATGGAAAGCCCACGCTCTCACGGCAAAGCCCGCTTTTAGGGCAAACTCCCACGCTGAATTTGATTAACGTTGCATAAGAAACAAGCCGAACAAGCGGCGTGAGGTGCAAACCCAGGGCAGTCCATTAAATATTAACTGTTGAAAAGAAAAAGGTATCATCGCGGTCGTTATCATCTTCCGTCCCTTCCATCCCCGACTCCCTCACTCCGTCTGGCTTCAACCACAGCAAACAGTAGCATCCTCCACGCCCTGCTGCCTCGGCACCTCGTCCGTAAACCCATCCATATCCATCTCCTCCTCCTCATCCCCTCCACCAGGAATCTCAAACTTGACCGTCAACCAATCGCACAAAAACTTGCCAATCAGCGCCCCGATCAAGATGCTGATGATCACATAGCCATTGTAGTACATGGCCAACAACATGACCAGATACCCCAGTCCAAACATGACGGCGTGAATCACGGCTCTGATCAACTGCTGCAACGGACTAGCGCGGAACTTGAGCGACGTCGTCGTCCTTGTCCCCTTGTACTTCCTCTCCACAACCGACGTTGTCGAAAGTCCCATTTTCGCTGCATCACCCGTCGAACCCTGTGGTCGTTGTTGTTGTTGTTGTTGTTGTTGTTGTTGTTGTTGTTGTTGACGCAAACGCCGCTGTTGTTCCCTGATCAAAGCCGACCGTCTTCGAAAGTCGCGGACGATCCACTCGTCGTATTCTTTGCCCAAGCGGCGCAGGAACTCGAGCAAGACGACCATCAGCATGATGCCGATGCAGGTGGCGGCGAAGGCGCCGCGGGTGGTGATTTGCCAGGATTGGTGGATGAAGCAGGCGTCGATTGTGTACCAGTTCCAGAGCATCTGTTTGGAATATGTTAGTACGCTGTGAGTGGGAGTGGGGGGGGATATGGTGAGAATAGCGGGATTGGGTGCACGTGTAAGAAAGGGTGGTGGTGCATGGGGAGTAAATGCTATGAAATAAAAATAAAAATAAAAAAAAAGGGGGGGGGGGGGGGGGGGGGTAACATACAGAAATCTTGCACGCCGGTCCGTCCATGTCCCCGTGACCCATGTCCATTCTGGGAAGGAGGAGGGTTGAACTGTGTTGCGCCATGGTGGGCGATGAGTGTGAGATGGAAAGAGTTAAGGGATGAAGAGTCGGTTTGGTGGTTGTTGTAGCTCGTGAGCTCGTGAGCTAAGCTACGCGTGGAAGCTTTGGTGGTGGTGATGATGTTATAAAGTAGCGGCCACCGGAAGACGTTGGCGACGATACCAAAGACTGCGTGTGTCGGTAGATGATGATGTGGGTGAGAAGGAGACGAGGTTGTTCTCTTTTAGTTCCGCCGTTGAGCTCTTTTTTTGACGACTAATGCCCTCGTCGATATCCTTAGTCTATGACCCGTGGGGGACCAAGTGGTGCGACTGAGAAGGTTTTCGAGTATCCAAGCCCAGCCGGCGAACAGACGACGGATGGTATGACAGGGACCCCCAAGAACTGTTTCGATCGGCTCTTCAGGCTCCCCTTACCCAGCAGCTACACTACTAGTTTGCAGTCAAGTGCTTCAAGCCGATGAAGGCAATGGTTCGATCCGTAAAGGCGAGGTAGCGTGCAGGAGAGTCAGGAGACGAGGGAGAAAGAGTGGAAAAGAGGGAGAAAAGGGTGCATGAGGGAGCAGGTATGGGCTGAAATTCGGAAGAGAACCTTCTTGTCCACGTTTCCACGTTGTTCAAGGTTTGGAGATGTTTCTTCCGCCCCGCCATGGACGACGAAGCTGTGGAAATGATTCAGGGTCATCGTCGGTGCGTAGCCATCACGGTAAGCAGTCCCGGGCGGGTGTCGTTCGCCTGGTGTTCAGGGGGGTTCGAAACCCCGGAGTACCTGGGTCAATTGTTCGCATTATCGAATCAGAATCGAGGAATTCCCATTACAGGACCGCGCCGAGCGGATGAGCACAACCCTACGATGCTCCGTCGCCCCACTGTTAGTTGCAGAAAAACGTGCTCAAAGATGCTCAACCTCCGCAGCTGTGTCCAGACTCCAGCGTTCATCTTATCTCAACACCGGTCCCGTTCCGATTTCTTCGTGTTTCATCGACTTGGCATTTCGAGATGCTGTGCGAGGAGGAAGAGAATGTACTCAAATCCTCTCAATGGCATGACTGAGAAGGAATGAGAGGAAAACGAGGGAGAATCTGCGGTGGCATGATATACAGCAGAGCTGGGCGAGATGGAAAACATGCTCACCAAGAAAAAAAAAAGGGTGGGGGTGACAACACCACTGCAGGCAGCGGGACGCGAGTTTCGGCTCCCGGAACACCGCTGTAGAAGATGAGTGATGTTCTGGATCCGATTGCGACAGCACCGCAGAAAACGAACACCGTTGCGATGGAAACTTGCTCAACTTTCTCGGCGGCGCTCCACACCCGCTGTGGGCGAACCCCTGGCGATATGAAATCAGCTCAAACGCAACCAGCTCCGTTTCGTTTCCTTTTCGAGATTCCAGATCACGAGTTTGTTCAAGATCGATAGGGACTGGGAGCTACCGGGACAAGCGATGCGAGATCCGAGTGGTTTTGACCTTTTTGATCTTTTTTCCGCCGGTTGTCCTCCGAGGTTTTTTTGTTTTGTTCTTGAACAATAAACTTGTTGTCATATCCATTCCCCCTTTTCGCCTTGACATTGATTTTGAATCACCTCGACAACACACTTCGTCGATCACAAACCACCGGGCAATGGAACAACAATAACAACCTCACCAACAAACCACCGACTACCACACTTAACACACACCTACATAAACCCCCAACTCTAATTCCCCGGCTCACCCGGCATCCAACGGCCAACGGCCATCCTCTTCATCCACACCATGACACCACCAAGTCAATCCCAACTTTCCGCAAGAATGATCCAAAACTTCACCGGCCAATCCAACCTCGAGCCGCACTGGGGCTACGCCTACCGCGTGGTCCCTTGCACAAACGATGCCGGCTCGTGCGCCTACCTGGACGCCGTGTACTCCGCTCACGATCGGGGGATGCTTTACACCGGGATCCTGTGGGCGACAATTTTGGGAATCTTGCTCGTTTGGGGTGTTGTGAGGCGACTTGGTGCTAGTGGGGGAAATGCCTCCAAGTATGAGATGCCCCTCGAGGAGGAAAGAGGGGGGTTGTTGACGGGGGAGGTAGTCACCAAGCCTCGCTCGGTGGGGAGATTTACCAGGGCGATGAGGGCAGTGGGCGCCACGGGGAGGAGATATCTCCTCTCGAGCAGGGGAGTGAAGAGCATCTTCGGCCAAGTCACCCGCCTCCAAGTCCTCATCCTTCTGGTCCTAATCGGCTACCTAACCATCTGGTCCTTCGTCGGCATCGTCTACGCCAAGTGGATCACGCCCATCAAGGGGCAGCCGGAACACATCAAAAACACGCGCACCTCGCTCGGTCCATGGGCTGACCGCATCGGTGTGCTAGCTTACGCCCTCACCCCGCTGTCCATCCTGCTCGCCAGCCGGGAATCGATTCTGTCCCTGATCACGGGCGTCCCCTACACCAGCTTCATGTTTCTTCATCGCTGGACCGGCCATATTATTCTGATGCAGTCGATCCTGCACACCATCGGCTGGGTCATCGTCGAGGCGCGCCTGTACCGCCCGCAGCCGAGCGTGTGGAACGCGTTTATTGTTCAGACTTACGCCCGCTGGGGCGTGGTGGCGCTGGTGCTTCTCGTGCTGCTGTGGGTGGGCACGCTGCAGTGGACCATCCGGCGCACCGGGTACGAGTTTTTCCGCAAGGCGCACTACGTCCTGGCCATGGTGTACATTGGCGCCGTGATTGGGCATTGGAAGAATTTGCAGTGTTTCTTGGTTCCCGGGCTGGTGCTGTGGTTTGTTGATCGCGGTGCTAGGCTGGTGAGGACGGCGCTGCTGCATTATGGGTATATCCCCAGCCAGGGAAGGGTGGGGTTCGCGGCGGCGCAGGCGGAGATGAAGTTGTGGAGTGACGAGAAGCACGGGGATGTGGTCAGGTTGGACTTTGAGCACCCGCAGAGGGCGTGGAAGGTTGGGCAGCACTTCTTTCTGTGCTTCACCGAGGGAAGCATCTGGCAGAGTCACCCGTTTACGCCGCTGTCGTGGCCGGTGGAGGATGGGAAGGGTACTGTCCGGCACTCGTACATCTTGAGGGCCAAGGGCGGAGAGACGAAGAAGCTGGCCAAGATTGTGCAGGATAAATTTGCTGGTGCGCTGTCGGAGAAGGCCATCGTCCCCACGACCCCGGTCATCCTCCAAGGCCCCTACGGCGAGAGCATTGCGGAGGGCGTGACGCCCGACGTCAACATCCTCTGCATCGCCGGCGGAACCGGTATCACCTATGTACTTCCCCTTCTGATCGACCTGCTCCGGGCCAGAAACATGAACCCCGGGAGGAAGGTCGAGCTGATCTGGGCCATCAAGAGGAGCGAAGACGTCGAGTGGGTTGAGCCCGAGATGGAGGAGTTGCGCAGACTCGGTGCTGCCCATGGTCTGACCATTCGCATTTTCGTCACGGATGATGCCGCAAAGGCGGCCCCATCGACCACTTGCTGCGGTGGGGAGTCGTCGCAGGAGGATGATGCCGACATCAAGAGAGCGCCGAGGATGTCTGCCCAGAGATGCAGCTCCACGGCGAGAGGAAGGCCGGATGTGGCTGTGGTGGTCAAGGATTTCGTCGAAGGCGTTGCGCAAGGCTCAACAAGGGTGTTTGGTAGTGGGCCGCCGGGTATGATTGGCGAGCTGAGGAGTGTTGTCGCTGAGTGCAACTCCGGGTCGAAGGTCTGGAAGGGCGAGGATCGCTTTGACGTGCGGCTCGTTTGCGACGACCGGTTGGAGTGGTAGTTTTCCCAGCTTTTAGTGATGAGATACCCTTTTCATGTTTTGTTATAATGTCAAATCTTGAACAAACGACGAACTCCCAGAACCAGATGCGCGTGAAACCCATTCTCATGAAAATTGCACCGTCTCCTGTGTCTCGCTGAGAAGACCTAGACAAGGCTTCACTTGGCATGTTTTAGTTTTCTGATATCTTTAGCAAGTCATATAAGGTGTGTTGAAGACAATATGATGCTTGGAGAAAGCAAACCGGATGTGTTTGTGCTCAAAGTATTCGGCGTCACACTCGCTGGACAAGGGGTTCGAGTAAAACGCTTACTGCCAAGATAGGGAGCCAAACACCTTTTCTGTTCAATCTGGCCACCGGAAGGCCGCAATCATGTGAGAAATGTGGGAGAAGATAGAGGTCAGACTTCTGCTTCGCTCAGGTTGTTTCTTTGCATCTCGTGTTCACGGAATGGGGAGATACTGGTGAGTGTCTCCCGCTTTTGTTAACAAATGGAACGATAAATGTGGGTCTGCCGCAATGTCAGACAACAAGGAAGAGATACAAACAGTTGACTGGGTCGCAAGGATGTGTGAATCAGGGGTGACAAAAATAATTGTCGACAGAAAAGCCAGTCATTCCAGGCTTTCTTTGAAGACGTTTGAGCTCATTCCTTCCTGCTGGACTTTTTGTTCTGTTATATCGGAAGTACTCAGGACGAGATCGGGTTTGGTTGAGGCCAACTTTAATAGACTGATGCCCCATGATCACAGGCACACAACCTAGCTGCTGAAGCAGATATGAAGCGCAAGACTCGTCGAAGGGGTGACACGGAAGATAACGTTGGAACTTGAAGCAGGATATGTGGTCAAAGCCAGGAAGATGTTGCCCAATCTATAAAAGAAAAAAAATAATGAGCACGATATGGGAAGTGAAGTCGACCGGGCATTTGTAATGGGCTAGGCGGGACGAGGGACGACGGGAGGGATGGGAACTTGAATTTCACATGCCATTTTGTAGGCGCGTGTTTTTACTGGATTTCCAACTGATCTTCAGTGGTCGCTCAGCGAATGGGGGCCCCTGCGTCATGCCCACAGCGACCCATGGAACAATCTGCGGGGAAGGCCCCCAAAGCGGCGGCCCCAAGCCGGTAAAGTTCCACCGAAACCGACATGTGCCGTCGTCATTCCCACCTGCCGTGGATCTGCCCCGTGAGCCGCGGCGCCGTCGCCTGTCAACCCAGAAGTCTACACTCCTGGGTGTCTACCCTACACCGTGACCTCGAATTGTTCCCAATTTCATCCCACCCGTTCGTGAACTCTGACCTTTTTGTTCCTTTTTCGATATTGACTCGCGCCGAATCCCTTACCGTCGCCCAATGAGCTAGAATACGACCGACCGCGCGCACCCCATTTCGTCATCCCCCCAGTTTCCCAGCGAACCCCATTTGAGCCGAGGCACAATGTCCAGCACCGCTCTCGAGAGCCTCAAGGTGCGACCACAACAACGCCAAAGCCCTTGCGAAAAGGCACCCCCAACACGAACGCGCGAATATTGACACATTTGCGCGTACAGGCTTCCGTCGAACAAATAATCCTCGACCCCAAGTATCGCGACGTTCTTGCCATTGTCAAGAGCGCTCGCAATGGCGCCGTCTACGGAGCCAAGGTGCGGTTTCCGCACGCGCTGGTGTATGTTCTGGTTTTGACCCATCACTTTGACGCCGAACGAGACTGACCTGATAATGCGACAGCATGATGCTCCTATTCCGATCTGGGACGTGAGTTTATAACGCCCTTTACCCCTTTCCCATATCCCCACGGAACCTCCAGCTAACCATGTTCACCATTGCGCCAGTCTCCGTGAAAGGGGAAAACTGGTCTTCCGCGCGACGAAAACCCACGCTACGAATCTGGCAAAGTTCGCGACCATATACAAGACCGTATGCTATCTTCTAAAACATTACGGGACAACACCTGGCAAGGAAGGCAAGCAGATACCCATACCCCCCTTTGCGACGGCGCAAAAAGTTCAAGCGCATACATACCCGAGGACGTCAGCTTACCAATTCCCCTTTGGGATAAAATAGGTCCATACGATAGCTTCTTCGCCGGTCTCCTCGGAGGCTACGTCGTATTCGGCCAGCGATCGCGAAAGGGCAAAATCTCGAGCGTCAACCAGCAAATCGTCATCTACGTCTTTGCGCGCGTGGTGCTGGCACTAGCGCGCCTGGCCGTCAAGCCCGGGTATGGATTGCCGGGCGTGTCCGAGCCCAACAACAGCACCGCCATCAGTCACTATGCTTGGCCGGTCTTTGCTGCTGTGTCGTGGGCGAGCGTCATGCACCTGTTTAGGTGGCATGATACCGAACTGCAGTCTAGCTTGCGCAGCAGTATGGTGTACATTTATAGAGATTCCGATACGTGGGACGGCTTGCGCAACTTCATCTGGCATAACAAATAAGCGCGGCGGCTCCAAAGGCGGGAAACATTGGGATATCACAACGGGTTGGTTATTGCATTTCTTTATATACCTATATACCAATCGGCGCACATATGGCTGGCTGTTTCCCATTTCGTACATCTTACAGATATCTAACTGTCAACAAAGCGTCTAAGAGAGGCATTGTATCTTATCTCGCAGCATAGAGAGTCATTTGGATTACTACATGGACCTAGCGCTTGGAAAGGGAATCAAGCAGGTTTTCATACTCGGCAATGCAAGTGACCATGTCAATGTATTGTTAAATGGTTCGATAATCATGCATATCTCCCGTCTCTCTACTACTGCAGGATGCACTGCATACATCTTAACAGCATCTACATATGCTTATGCAGATAACATGAGCTCATGGACGAGAAAAGGGATAAGAAAAACAAAACCAAATCATGAATCATGCCCAAGAACAACAATAGAACGCCGAAGAAAAGGAGAGCGAAGAAGTCGTAACAAGGAAAAAAAAGCATGTTCAAGAAAAGCCAAGAAAAAGTCTAGAGGAGGGTTCGAATTCCCAACTCCTGTGTTGGTACAGGCAGGGCACAAGGACGCCTCTATGTACCTCTAGGTAACTGCATCGGATGTGAGCCGGCAGATGGCAGACCGCGTTTGTATCCTGCCTGACGCCTGACGCCGGCCTCAGGTCCCTTCCATCGCACCCTATGCATGGACTTCACGTTACCAGTGCTGCCGGCATGGCCAGCACACCGCGATACTCCTTCTCCTGCGAGTATCGGATCACAGGCTAAAACCTATGCGCTAGACATCCCATCAGTCTTCCACCCCACCTAACCAGCATCATCAGATTCCATCCGTCATTCCACTCGTCACGCCTCCAACAGCCTTGCCTCAGTCCCACGCGTCCGTTCAGATGTTGCAATCAGCACACGTCGTGGCCACTCTGCCCAAGTCATTCGTTCCATCGGTCGGACGGACCTGCTTTAGCTCCCAGCCTGCCCGAATTCCCGAAGCGAACTTTGGTGGGAGAGGCTAGCAGTCGACTGTCCCGGACTCAGCTTCTCGTTCTTCCGCTTCCTCCTCCTCTTGTTGATGCTGTCAATGGCCATAAACACGGGAATAGTTGGCGAAAAGATCACGACCACGCTCCACCCGAACGCCCGAGACCGCACAATCTTCCGTCCGATATCCTTCGCAAACTGCCGTTTTCGCTCGGCCGTAGGCTTCACATGCTCAGCGTCGTCGGCGTCGTCGTCCTGAGTGCCAGTGCTCGCAAACGCAGCGTTGTAGTTGTCCCATCCGACGTTCCATCGAAAGTGCTGTGACGGCGACGGACGATGCCAGTACGGGATCCTCAGCCGCTGATCTTTCTCGCCGCTACAATCGCGCACCTCGACCTTCCACCCGTAGCCGCGCATCTCCTCCATCAACACCTCGCACGACTTGCTGATCTCCCGGATCGGCCCATCGTAGTGGATATTCACGACGATCCCTCTCAGCCGCTTGAACTCATCCCGCAGCGCCGCGTCCATGCTGCCAAGTAAGATCTCCCTGTCGTACGGCCGGATGCCCTTCCAAAAGGAATGGCCAGGTCCAGACCAGCTGAGATCGAACTCGATGACCTTGACATTCGGACACCTTCGCCACAGACTCGGCAGTGCACCGGGCACCACGTTAGCACCGCGGAGGACCAAAGCGTCGAGCTTGGCCGGAGAGAGTCCCAGGGGGCCGTCGAATGACCGGCGCGTCGGCCAGTCCGGATATCGCTGCCCCGCCCCGGAGTCGAGCGGGAACGGGATGCACAGGTGGCGGAGACAGCTCAGGTTGCGAGGACCGATTCGGTCGATGAAGCCGCGCATGACGTAGTTGGACTGGAGCTGGGCGTGGGGGAACCTGCACAGCGAGGGCGGCGCGCGGAACTGGTTGTGCGAGTAGAAGACGGCGCTGGCTTCGTGGTGGATTTGCTTGCAGATGAGAAAGACGGTAAGCAAGCGGGAGGAGAGCGGCCAGCGCTTTTGCTCGGAGGCGTTGTCGAGGTGCACCCTGGCCACGCCATCACCCTTGGACTTGTTGTCTCTGTGCTGCTCATCATGCCAGTCTTCGGCGTAGACGACGATGGGCTCCGGAAAGACGAGGAGCGACTCGTAGATCTGGTTGCGTATCTCGCCGGGAAGGCGGAAAAAATGGGGTTTGTTGTTGTTGGACATGGTGGACGTGAAACTCATGGTTTGCTTTAGGTTGCCGAAGTCGGCCGAAACGTACAACGAACGAACGACTGACGTGTTCGGCAGCCAAGTCCCCTTTTATTCCGTGTCCCTTCCTTTTCTATGGCGGTGCCATTTGATGTGAATGGGAATCTGAATGACCGAAGCAGGTTTGCTGAAAAGAGAAAGAGAGAGAGAGAGTCCAGAGACCAGGGACGGAATGTGCGTGACCAACAAGGTGATGATGGTCGAGGAATCGGATGTTGAAAGAGGAGTCGTAAGATGGGGGGTGGGAGGGAAGGGCAAGGAAGTCGGGGCTCGGGGGTGAGGAGACTCGAAGAGGGGGGATCCATTAGGGTCGTGAGGGTCCAGCCAGACGGGATTGGCTGGATCAGCCCTACCTGAGACCCAAGGGGGGTCCCTGCATGCCAAGCGGACGGTTGGTCACTGTGACCAGGGGCCACGGGGCCCGTCTGGCCCTTCTGGCCCTCCATTATCGCCATGTCAACTGTCAACAAAGGCCCCGGGGGAAGGCTGTCAAAACGGCATGTCCGAGTCCCAACTGCCTGGAAAAACTTGGATATAAGGACCCATTGGACAGCTCTTTACCGTGGGAATGGCTTCACTCCCAAAGCCAACACCAGGCTCATTCTGGACGTTACAATGTGATGAGTGGGCGCTTGTGCGCTAAGCCGCTAACGGCTAAGTGAGAGCGGTCCGAGTGGAAGTGCCTCGACTCGACCCGAGAAAGGTATGCCCGCCCCTGAATCCCTGAACACCACGAGTCTGTGGAGCTTCGAGTTCATGATACGACGAGCTTTGCAAAGATATCGAGGTCGCCAAGCAGTCACGATGAGCTATTTAGCATCGAAACAAATGGAATTTGATAATACTTTGCGACAGAGTTGCCCGGGTGATCAATTCTAGCATATCAGCAAGTCAACATGTCGAAGTCGGAGGATCCACGATCGTGATCCTTGGCAACGAGTTTTCGAAGTTAAGTCACGCAACGGCAACACGACAGCCAACATGAGCCTCATGGGGTGGTATCCTCGCCAAGCCAAGAGGTAATGTGCCGTACTCTACGCTCGCAGTTGTGATCATCTACGGGAGCGACCGCATCTCTCGTAGCACAGTATGACAGCATGTAGGGACTAATATCAAGCCAAGGAATCAAGACATGGAGTATGTATACCCTCGGCCGGCCGCATTGCACGGGAGTACATAGGATACAAGGTGGCCGACTGGGGCAATACAAAGAGGAAGGCGACTGGACGGGCAGTGCACCCGTGCTACAGTATGGACCACAAACACCGAATGCGCAAAATGACTGGCATAAAAGGACTGCGTTTGCTTCTTTTATGGGTTTGTGTTTCGTGGGGCAAGCCGGCCAAAGGAGTTTCATCTCTTCTTGGTGCTTTATTCGGAATCGAAGAGATGGAATATGAAAGCAAACGGTTTACGCTCACTTTCAAATCTCCCTCAGTTGGGGAGACGGGTTTCTCTCTCCTCGAACTACCTTCTTTTTAGGAGTTCTGCAGAGATTCCTTCCATCATCGATGCCACAGAAACCAACGTCATTCGAGTCTTCTTTATCCTTTGACTCCTTTGAGCAGAGATGGCTTCGCCAACGACATCAACAGCATGGCTTACTCTCATGACGACAACCTGGTTCACGCCTTCCCAGCCAACTGTCCCTGCCAGCAATTTTACGTGCCCTGAATTGTTCTTCGGCGACAAGCAGCATGATGCTAACATTGACGGAGGCTCTGAAAAGTTCCATATTGAAAATGCAACACTTGCACTTGGCGAATTCATCGCCTCAGAGACCGTTGCTCAGACTAACACCAGTTTCGAATGTAGCTATCGGATTGCTGTTGAAACTGGAGCTGCCTCCTCGGGAAGCACCTCACGGACCTCGGCAGCGTCTACTACGCACGCTACTAGTACAGCCGCTCACTCTACCGCCACTCACGGAGTCACCCACACGAAGACGAATGGAGGCGCCATTGCGGGYGCAGCTATCGGTGCGGCGCTATTGGGTCTCTTGGTCGGAGCTCTCATCGGTTACTTCTGCCTGGGTGGGAAGCGTCGAAAGCGCCGTGATTCTCTCAACAATGAAGCCACCGCAATGACCACCTTCCTCCCTCCAGCTCCGCCGCCAAAGGAGAGACTGTCCTCCAGAAGCAGTGTCCGAAACGATGCGTTGCTTTCGTCTGCTGGCGGAGGTGGTATCAACAACGTCCTGTCCGGCATCGGTATCCTCGAAGGCGCYAGTGACGAGGAGATCAAGTCAGAACTGTCTGCCCTTGGTTATCTCCTTCAAGAACACGTCCAGAACAACTACCACCTCGACCAACTGGATGGGAGCAGAAACGAGGTCTTCAGAGTCAACCAGGCTTTGGCAGATCCAGCCTTTGGTTTGGACGACCGTACCCATGCCCTGATTCTGAAGCTTTCCAAAGATCCACAAACTCGATACGCAGCCATCCGCCACTTCCTTGCGCTTACGATCTTCTCCGCTCTGGACTTGCACCACGTTCGCTCTCATCCGGGCAGTGTCTCGCTCTTGCCGCGGCAGGTTACTTCCTTCCTCGAGTCTATTCCCTCGGCAGGCATGACGAAGAACTCTATGACGCCGCAGAGTAAGCACCCAACTCCCTCCATCCCACTAACGACTTAAACCCCCGACCCTTTCCCCCGTCTTTCCAAGAAATGCAAACTAACCCTCCCCCAGCCGCAACAGCCCTAAACCTCTGGCGCCGTCTCTCCGCCTACCTCCTCCTCGACAAACCCTCCCACCCCATCTCCCCCTCATCCCCCACAACTGCCAACAACAACAACCCCGAAGACCCCAACCGCCGCTGCTCCTCAACCACCATAACACCCCCAACTCCGATCCCAACCCTAACATTAACCCCTCCCTCCACCATAACCGCCCAAGTAACCAGCCTCCGCGCCTCCCTGAATAAGTTCCTAGGCATCTTTGTGCACTCGGACCGCCGAGCCATCTTTGATCAGGAAAGAAATCTGGAGGGCGTGATTCAGGAGTGTGTAAGTTTCGGATATGTGTTGTTTGCTCATGGGTGTGAGTGGCGGTTTGTGTTTGATGGAGATGGGGAGGGTTCTGGTGATGGGAAGGGACATGGAGCTGGAGCTGGAGAGGAAGGGGAGGGTGGGAGGGAGGAGGTGAATGGAACGAGGCTTTTGGTGTTGCCGGGGTTGGAGAAGTTGGGGGATGGGAAGGGGGAGGTGTATGAGGTGCCGAAGGTGGTGGTTGAAGGGGAGAGTGTGGTTGTTTAGCACTATATCCAGGGACTTCGGAAAGCAGGGTTTTGAGAGGTGAGAAGGTTGACTATAGTAATACTGGTATAGTCAGTGGATGAACTGAGTTCACTCTTCATTTGTGGACTCTGGAAGGACTTCGTAAACGAGAAGGTCATGGCATAATGGTAGCACGCACTTGCTTGGAGTTTGGGAAAACAGAATGGACATGATCATCGAAGGATATGGAGTTATTAATGGAACTTCCTGTTCAGTTCTTGCAAAATTCGAGAGTTGTCGTCTCAACGATGCGGCCCAGACCCGAGGTTTCTAAGGTTACATTGACACCTGCATTTCTCTTGACTCGTCCACCAAGATGCTTGAATCACTTGGCAGCATACTGACAACGCAGTTTACAGCCCAATAATGGCCTAGTCATTACGGGAAACTTTTTAGACGCTTTGATACACACTTCAGCAATGCTACGCCCAGCTAGGCTGATAATCTCTCTTA
The DNA here is from genome assembly GCA_009805235.1 of Neurospora pannonica FGSC 7221. Taxonomy (NCBI): domain Eukaryota; kingdom Fungi; phylum Ascomycota; class Sordariomycetes; order Sordariales; family Sordariaceae; genus Neurospora; species Neurospora pannonica. Next base: position 21,295 of record RANY01000099.1, read on the forward strand.
GCCTTGACTCGGTACCGTTGAAGCTTGTTTACCCCCTGTCGGCGATGTCTTGGTAGTGAGATTTTAGGTGATCCTTCGATGTTCGAAGCGGATGCGGGATCCGTTGCCAAGTGAATTGTTTTCAACTTCGGGGTCGTAGGGCCGAAGCATCGTGGAAACCGTCGGGAACGCTGGAGAAGGTCTTTTGTGTATAAAGACCCTGAACCGCCTTTCATCCCAATCTCGGTGTCTTTACTACTAGCGTACTTTATTGGAATTATCTCGGTTCTAGACCCTCCAGCCCCAAACTCGGAGTGTCACAGTCTTGTTGACTGCCCTTTAGCCATCTCTCTCCTCCACTACACTCACCACTTGACACTCAACCATTCCATCATTATGGTTGGAAAGCAAAGCCTCCGCTCATGGGCCATAGCCCTCGGGCTTCTCCTCAGCGCAGCTACCGTAGACGCAGCAGCCTGCAAGAAGCCACTCATCCAGTCAGAAAAGAATGGTACCTAAGAACACTTCCTTCCCCATCACAGCTCCAACCAACTAACTTACCCTTCCCACCGCAGGCGCACCCTCACCCCCACCGAAAAATCCTCCTACCTCTCCGCCGTCAACTGCCTCCTCTCCCAAAAAGAGAAACCCGCCCTAACCCCTCCCTCCCCAGACACCACCGGCGTCCTCTCCCGCTACGACGACCTCCTCTACACGCATGTCCAACAAACCATGGCCGTGCACTTCGTCGGCCCATTTCTTACCCTGGCACCGTCTCTTCGTGGCCACATACGAATCCATGCTACGGCAAGAGTGTGGCTACAAGGGCGCGCAGCCCTACTGGGATTGGACTCTTGACGTCGACACCCCCTCCGATACCTCCAAGTTCGCTTCCTCCCCCGTCTTTAATCCCGAAACAGGGTTCGGCGGGAACGGGGATTGGGTGGCAGATGATCCGACTAGTTGGTTTCCACCGGTTCCGGGCAGGACGGGGGGCGGGTGTGTGAGGGATGGACCGTGGGCGGGAAGGGGGGATGTGGTGCATATGGGCCCCGGGAATAGCACGACGTTGAATATGCAGTGTTTGAAGAGGGGTTTAAGCCCGGGGTTTGCGGCGAGGTATTTGGGCTGGAATCAGACGGGGGTGACGCTGGGGATGGAGAGTTATGCGAGTTTTACGGAGAGTGTGGCGGGGAAGACGAGCTTTGAGGAGAGTGGGGTGCATGGAGGCGGGCATTATGGGGTTGGGGGGAGTTATGGTATGTTCAGGTTCCTTTCTTTGTAATGATGATGTCTTTTGATGTCTGTTCGTTGGGATGCAGTTGCTGTCTGTGATAAATAGGCCAGAAGGGTGATCTCTTCCAGTCACCGGCTGATCCCACCTTCTACCTCCATCATGCTAACCTCGACCGTCTGTGGTGGTCGTGGCAGAAGCTGAACTTGACCACTCGCTTGAAGGAAATCTCGGGCCCCAGTGTGATGATGGATGCCACCAGTCCTCCACTTACCCTGGACTTCCCGATGACGCTCGGCGTAAGTTATGAGCATGCGACCGTCGGTGATGTGATGGACATCATGGGCTGTGGAAAGACGGGTGTTCTTTGCTATGACTATGACAAGGTGTATACTCTTTAAGTGGGTCTAGAATAGGCGGAAACGGCGGGGGTAATCAGTAATAGACTTCAACAAGCAAGCCACCCTCGAGTCCCACAGCAACCTTCCTTTCCATACTCCATCGCAAGCCCTTGATCAAAAACCCCCATACCTCCTCCTCCTCCTCGCCAGCCTCCAAACCGCCCCTCTCAACTCCCCATCCTCATCACCATCCATATCCCTCTCCTCAACCCCCTCCTCCCCATCCCCGAAAGGCACCACATCCCCCCAACACTCCCGCCCCTCCCCCAGCACGTCATCCCCCCGAAAATACCCCCTAACCACCTTCGCCATACAAACCGACGGCACCGCCAAACTCGTATGCCCCCAACTCCTTCTCTGCACCACCACCCTCGCCCCCTTGAACCCCCTAGCATTGTTCCGTGCACTAATCAAAGGCGTGACATTATCGAACTCATTGCTGATGAACAACACCGGATGAGCCGTCTTTACATCCCTGAACAACGAAGAGGAGTTAAACGGCTCCCAGCGAGGCCGAACAGTCCGTCCAGCGCATGATAACCGAACAGAAGCCTGCACCGCGCCTGCAGCCTTAGAGATGTTCAACAGTCGTTGAGCGTAGAGGGCGAATTCGTGGGGGGTGGACGTGAAAGGTAAAGCGTCGGAACACATGACTGCTGAGGAGACGTCGGGGTTGCCCTCTTCTTCTTCAGGGATGAAAGGCGGGGGTTGGAGAGGGTCGTCGTCGGCTTGGCAGGTTGTTGGGAAGGACGGGACCGGCGGTGGAGAGTCGGAGAGGGTGTAGTGGTGGTAAGGGAGAGCGTCGCCGGCTTCGAGACTGGATAAGACACGGGCGACTTGGGGGAAGCGGAGGATCGGTTGGTAGAGGGCTGGGGAAAGCATGCGGCGGACGTGGGAGTAGGTTACTAGTGAGGGGACGTGGTAAGGTTCACCTGGGTTTGAAGATGGAAGCTGGCCTTGAGGGATGAGGATAGGATGCGTCCGCAGCTTGGTAAGTAGGGCATCGAGGCGGGACTTGATTGCGAGGGGCGAGGAGGCGTAAAAGGAGCAGCGATCAGGACCAGCGGAGTGACAGAAGGTGTAAAAGGCCTCCATCACTTTGTCGGTGTCGTGGAGGAAGTTGATATAAGTGCCGTTGTACCACTCTTTGTAATCGACGTTGCCTTATCATGAGGTTAGCGAGCTCCATGAAAGCAAGGAGAAAGTCGCTCTTTCCAAGCAATACTCACCATCATTAACCATCCTCTCAACCCTGTCCGGATACATAGCAGTAAACGTCCCACCAAGCACCGTCCCATAGCTGAACCCCCAGTACTTCAGCTTTTCTTCCCCCATGGCCTCAAGAATCGCCAGCAGATCCCTAGCATGGTACGCCGTACTGCTATGCTCCAAGATCCCCGACTCCTCAAGATTCCGCTCACAAACCTGCGAGTACGCAGCGGCTCTGGCATACGCATCATACACCGTCCCTTCATGGGCATCGATCACGCCTGGGTCCTGCAAATTCCAGTAGACACGATCTTGTGCCGACGCCCAACAGTCAATCCGCGGCGTTGAAGCACCGACACCTCGTGGATCCCAGCTGATGATATCGTGGTTGGTGCCCACGATAGTCTGCAGGTCTCTGCCGTGGTCGCGGAGTGACCATATCCCCGACCCTCCCGGCCCGCCAGGGTTGAAGATGACTGGTCCTCGGTAGTCGGGGCTGTTTGAAGGCACGGCAGCTCGGAGACGAACAATGGCTAAGATAACGCGCCGTCCTGAGGCAGAGCCATTAGTTGCTTCAGGTTGCTGCCAGTCCATGGGGAGGTCGAGTCGCGCGCAGTCAAGTTCGTCGTCATAGCATGGGTGCCATTGGATCGGTGGTGGACTGGGTGTAATATCTGCCCAGTTAAACTCGTTGTCTTCCTTCTTCTTCTGGTCCTTATCCAGCGGGTAGGCTGCGTTTGTGGGGGGCCATTTTGGTCTTGTTGTCCAGGAAAGTGCGGACAAATCTGACAGCGATAGCACCACCAGTATCGCTAGTGCTATAGTTGTACATAACCGTGCAATCTTCGTGATTCCCGAATGCGTACTCCGGTTTAAATGATGCCGCTCACTGATGGTGGCAGACACCCGGTGACTCGCTCCGTGTTTCCCGTCCATCGTATACTTGCTCGCCATGGGCGCCTCCGGAGGATTCATGCTGTTTTAGACACTGACAAGTCCATCGGGGTTGAGAAAAAGACGGACAGGAAAAATTGTATCTAAAGTATGAATGTGGATATGCTGAACACCAGCTGAACTCTTTGCTGTCCGACTCAGGGATTTGCCATCATTGGACCCGTCGGGGTTGATCATGTCTCGGAGATCTTTGGCGCCATTGCAAGTTGTGTTTCAGCTGACGGTTGGAAAAGCAATCCAGATTGGCTGACACCTGAGTCTAGCAATATCAAGGCGTGGTTAGCTCCTGCACATCCTACGTACGTGTGAAGTGATGGAGGTCGTGTATGTAGAGCCCAAGGGTCCAGTCCCTCGTTGTCCCGATAACAAACGTTAGGAAACGCTCCAATAGAGAAGCCGCTAAAACAGAAGGTAAACATATCAGCCCCAAGTCCGAGCGATGATGGACCGCCGTCCGGGAATACGGAACTGGCGGGGATGAACTAACTGCACGCCCAATTGGAGTTCGTCCTGTTCCGCAGGGCAACCCCGCATGATACAACGCGATGTCTGAAGTGGAGGCCGGGGCATCTTTGGCGATCTAGGATCAAGCTCTTCAGGGAGACGAGGGTGAAGGAGAATGGCATAAGTCCGATCAACTAGGGGCAAGCGTTCACCACTTAGTGAACATCAACGGCTTCCGAACCACAATCACATATCAACGACGAGCCATGTGTAGTTAAATTCACCTTTATTAGACGCTTAACTCGTAGAAAGTTTTCCAATAAAGTAAAGGAAAGGAAAGTAAAGAAAGCATAAACAACCAAATGCCTTGATGTAATGCGGGGGAATCATTGAACATAACATTTTCCTCGTCACAACACCCCTAAACCTCTCCAAACGCCAATGCCAATCATGCTCACGGGATAACACAACTGAAATTTGCCGACGTACTCAGGGCCTGATCAGTCCGAGCTATCAGACGTACTGAGTGTTTGTTCGGGGGTTGCGTCTTATTCTTGAGGCTTGTCGGCCTCCTTTTCCTTGTCATCTGTTGTTGCTGCCGGTACTTTGTCGGATGCCTCCTCGGCGGCCTTGCTTGGCTCTTCTGCCACTGCCTTCTCAATATTGGCTTCTAGCACGGGCGAGGCGGCCTTGGGGGAGGCTGGTGCTGCCTCGGTAGCGGGCTCCGCAGTGGCGGCGGCGGGACTCAGTCTGCGCTCCGCCTCTGGCTCCGGAGCAGGGGCAGGGGCAGTCTCAATTTCCTCGGTCTTGATCTCCGCCTCAGGTTCTGTAGGCTTCTCATCGGCCTCGCCCATATCCACATCGCCATCCTCGTCAACTTTAGCCGCAGAGCTTGCTTCAGGCTGCGCGGCTGTCGTTGCGGAGGCCTCAGCTTCAGGTTCAGCGGCGGCCGGTTGGGCTTCGTCATCGTCGATCATAGTCTCATCATTATCGACAGCAATAGGCTCCGTTGGCTTAGCAGCGGCCGCGGCGGCGGTAGCGGCAATCGAAGACGGAGCTGGTTCTCCAATATCGAGATCCATATCTTCCACTGCCTTGAGGTTCTTGTAGTCGAGAATGGACCGGCGCGGCGGTCCATTCGGCTTGAACACACCATTGGCTTGAGCCATGTCCTCGTCGTCACTCTCTTCGAACTCGTCTTGCCTGGCCCTCTCCTTCTCCCATTGCCGTTGTGTCCGCCGGACATCCTTGTTCTCGTCCTCATCCATGTCGTCAAGCTCGTCTTCCTGATCGTCCGACATACCGAAGCCCTGACGTGGAACGTCCTGCATCTGGACAGAGGGGACTGGGGCGGTCTTCTTCAGGTTTTCTATCACTGATATCTTGATCTTCTCCAGGTACTCTGGGCTGTTGGCGTTCTCCATATTGGAAGAACGCACATCGAGCTCGTAGTCGGGACCGTAATACTAGAGTTTGTTAGCAAAATGGTAAGAAAAACAAGAAAAAAAGAAATTAATCCACTTACGTCGTAGTACTCGTTGTATGGAAGGACTGGGTTCATCTCAACACCGACCAAGCGGCCAGTTTCGTAGGCCCATGTCCTTGCGACATTGCGCATGGTATAGCCACCTCCGCCGAGAACCAGAGTTGGCAGTCCAAAGCTCCGCACGTAGTTAACGCAGTTGGCATGGCCGCGCATGCTCAGGTTGAAGCAGCCAAGACGATCACCAGACAAACTGTCACCACCGCACTGGAGCACAACAGCCTCAGGTTGGAAGTATTGCATAACAGCGCTAATGACGGGCTGGAAGATGGAGCTGTAGGTGTTGTCGTCGATTCCATCGCGGAGGGGGAAGTTGACGGCATAATTCTTGCCTGATCCGATACCAATGTCGCGCAACTCGCCGGTACCGGGGAAGTATTCGCCGTACTTGTGGAAGGATACGGTCATGACGCGATCCGTCGTGTAAAACGCTTCTTCGACACCATCACCGTGGTGCACATCGATATCGATGTAGAGAACGCGCTTCTTGAACCGCAAGAGCTCTAGGATAGCTAAGACGATATCTGTCCAAGGAGATAGGTAAGCATGGGTGTCGTCCTAATGGTTCCAGGGAATTGTGGATTGCTACATACCATTGACATAGCAGAAACCGCTGGCCTCGCTCTTCTTTGCGTGATGCAAACCGCCGGCCCAGTTGATGGCGATGTCGCACTTGTCCCTGTTCAAGCGGGCGGCACCCTCCATACTGCCACCGGCACTGATGCCGCAGAACTCGAATAGGCCGTCGAAAACGGGGCAATCATCGCCGACATTGTATTTGCCCTGCTCGCGCATGAAACCGTCCATGTTGTCGGGCGTAACCTTTTGTAAGAACTCAATGTACTCATCGGTGTGAAACTGTGTCATTTCGGCAGTAACGGCTGGTTTTGCACGCTAACACGGAGAGGGTCAGCTATTTGTTGACGTAGAGCCATCACCACCGCCACCGAGAGAGCCAAACTTACGTAAACCTCGAGAAACTTGTACACATTGTAGTTCATAACCAGGCTGTGGGCAAGGCGGATACGATGGGGCTTCATAGGATGGCCGGTCACGTAGGCATAGTTGCCAATGTCGGAGTCGTAGAAGTAGGCGACCCGCTTCTTGTCATTGTGGACGACGTTATACAGCGGCTCGTCACGCGCGACTCCGGCGGGATCGGTGAACGTGGAAGGCATGGTGGGCAGATGTTGCCGGGGTGCCCGTCGTGTTGCGTTGGTGGATACGGAGGACTATCGCGATACAATTCGGATTGTGGGTTGTGTGGTATGTGTGATGTCGTGGTGTTGTGGTGGTGGATATCAGGTCGAAGTGGAAGTTATCGCTGATCGGGAGACGCTGGAATGGTCAGGACCCGTCGTGTGAAGGAATTGTCCAGGGCGCCGGGCTGAATGGGTTAAAGGGACGCTTTATGGTATCGATAGATTGACGAAGAACGATATCGAATAGGTATACCCGTGATGTGGCAAATCACCAGGGCGGTAGCGTCGTGGCTTGCCAGGAAGAAAGCTGGTGTTTAGTTCGAGATTCCCGACGCCGGGGTGTCACTGGCAGAATTGAGGTCGGTGCGTGTCCGGGCCCTGAAGCCGCGGGCGGATAGGCGGGGAAGCGCAAGCACCAGCAACCTGAACGGGCAGGCATCGTGGTGGTCGTGAGTGGGGTGCAATCGAGCTGTTCACTGGTCAATCAATGTTATCCAATCAGAGAACGAACTGAACAGCTGTCGTCCTGTCGGCAGGCAATGTTGAACCTCTCCAAGACCCGCCAATATGAGGTCAACCGCTTTTGCCTGCCGAGCGGTGGCAGACCAGATAAGATTATGTAATCCACAGCTTTCAACCTTCCGTCACTGCAGTGGACTTTGGCAGTTGGCGTTTGCAGGCTGCCACAGCTTGTCGTCAACGCCGCCGCCAGCCAGCTGCGGCAAGCTCCCCATGCTGCATGCTCCATGCTCCAACCTGACGCGGAGACTCGTCCAGCTACAGAACCTCAACCCACCAAACAACGCCCCGTCTGTCATCTACGACATCCCACTTCAACTTGACAACCAAACCGCCATCATTTTGCATCGCGACCATCCACCGACTTTTGCGCGACGTCATCTAGCCCCGAGGAACGACGCCAGTTTTAATACTCGATCTCCCGAAATACAGCTACCTCAATAATACACCACTTTCCAACCAACAACAGACACATTCAAGATGGATCGCATGCGCAGCTTGTTGGGCGGCGGCCTGGGAATGGGCGGTGCCACTGCGCCAGGAGCCGTATGTTTGTTCCCATTCGCAACTTCAATAACAGAACCGCAGGCTTGCTTAGCATGAAGGTGGCAAGGGCATGATGCTAATGTACAATCCCGAGCTAGGACAACACCAACCTCATCGATAACTCCGAAACCGTCTACATTTCCTCCCTAGCCCTCCTCAAGATGTTGCGCCACGGTCGCGCCGGTGTCCCCATGGAAGTCATGGGCCTGATGCTGGGCGAGTTCGTCGATGACTTTACCGTTCGCGTCGTCGATGTGTTTGCCATGCCCCAAAGTGGTACTGGTGTCAGTGTAGAGGCTGTCGACCCCGTCTTCCAGATGAACATGATGGACATGCTCAGGCAAACGGGAAGGTGAGAGAACACTCAGTTCAACTTGATCTTCCACCAGCCACTAACGTTTCCCCCTTCGCAGACCCGAGGCCGTCGTTGGCTGGTACCACTCGCATCCCGGTTTTGGCTGCTGGCTTTCATCGGTTGATATAAACACTCAGCAAAGTTTCGAACAGCTCAACTCCCGTGCGGTCGCGGTGGTTATTGACCCCATTCAGTCCGTCAAGGGCAAGGTTGTGATCGACGCTTTCCGCCTCATCAACCCCCAGTCGCTCATGCTGGGCCAGGAGCCCCGCCAGACCACATCCAACTTGGGCCACCTCAACAAGCCTTCCATCCAAGCGCTCATTCACGGCCTGAACAGGCACTACTACTCGATCGGCATCAACTACCGCAAGACAGCCTTGGAGGAGAACATGTTGATGAACCTGCACAAGCACGTTTGGACCGAGGCTCTCGAAATGGAGGACTTCCGCTGCGAGGGCTCGAGGACGAAGGAGAGACTCGACCGCCTGGTCAGCCTTGCTGATGGCTACGAGAAGAGAGTCAAGGAGGAGACAGAGTTGACCAAGGACCAACTCAAGACACGCTACGTCGGCAAGCTGGATCCCAAGAAGCATTTGGAGGATGTCGGCCAGCAACTTATCGAAGACAACATTGTTGCCGTTTCAAGGCAAATGATTGACAAGGAGGCGACCATTGCGAAGAAGGATACCCCCGCCGGGGCCAACGGCACCACACAAGGCGACCAGATGGAGGTTGAGGAGGAGCAGCTATAGGTACCTACCTAACCAAAAGGACAAGCATGCATGACGTTTTTCTTTGCAGGCGCATACCTCCGACTTGTGATTTTGTATGACTAGGCGTTAGGCATAAGGATGGGCAGCTAGACCGGTAGCCATGTTCAAGATTTGGTTTTCGTTTTGAGTGAATGAGGTTGTCTGTTCAGATACAGACTTGCAATGACTGGTTTACAGGTCCATGGCTGATGTAAGTGACACCAACTTCCCTTTGTTCTCATCGTTATCCATGAATTGATACCGCAGGGATGAGCACCTTGCCTTTGTGCACAGAGAGCTGTCCTTCGTTACACACCATTGTCCTTTGACAGACGCTCTGCACAACGCCACCATACCCATAATCCCATTGTTTACTTATGCTGTTCAAGGTATTTCCATATATCTTGGAGGCTTCAAATTCGAGTATAAATATTGAAACGCCCACTCCTTCCCAAATGCTTTCTGTTTGTCATCCACAAAAAACATCTACAGCCATACAGACAACACTTAACCACTACCAACAGAAAGTCAAGATGGGTTTCACAGTTTACTTGAAGACGATCCTCAGCGATTTGTTCTGCGGTCCGCAACCCAACAAGAACCGCCATGGTCAAAGGCACGGCAACAAAGCCGGTGGCCAACACGGCAGCCGGAAAGGAAGCCGTCAACATAAAACGGTGCTGCCACCCAAAGGCCACCACCACGGGACCAGCACCATCACTACCATTCAGAAGAAGACGAACAACCGGTATCTCCCCCCAAATCCTCCTGCTCCCCCTCCTAACTCTCCTCGTCCACGCCCCATCCGTCTTCCTCAGAATCCTCCTCCTGCCCCTCCTCCCTCTCCTCGTCCCCGTCCCATTCGCCTCGGTTTCCCCTCAGGAGAACCTCAAGCTAACAACACAGCGCAAGTTGACGCCCAAAAGAGTCATCCTATTCCACGCCACTCATCATCGCCCTCAGCACCGGCGACCTCGGTCTTACGCCCGCCCCCTCCCAACATCAACAAACCTCTGCCCCGCCTTCCCCCCTTCCAAGACCCTATGTTCCCCTTCCCAGTGACAGCATTCACTCCTCAGTCCCAGGGTCACCCCAAGGGTTACGCCCATGCCCAGCAAACTCAAACTCAAGCCCAAGCTCAAACCCTTAAACAGCAACAGCAGGAAACCGAGCAGGAAACCGAATTCCTAACCCTCCTCACTCTCCTTGAAAAGGCTCTCCGGCACACTCACTACGCCGTCTGCGGCCGCGCCGCTCTTTACGTGTGGGGGTACCGCCAGACGTCCGCCCCTCCGGAAAGAGTTAGCATCGTCTGTCCAGATGGTAACGAAGCCGTCATCCTCTCGTGGGCGAAAGCGCAGGGATGGACGTCTGTCGTTTCTAGTGCCAAGGGGTGTTCTTTTGAGCTTCCTATTCCCGGTGGGGATGGAAAAGGGGGGAAAGTCACGAAGGTGAGAGAGGTGACAGTCAAAACTGCGGAGCGGATGGGTTTGACGCTTCAGGACTTTGGGGATACGATGCCAATGGCAGCCAAAGGCACCTGGGCAGAAGCAGAAAAAAAGGTTCTCAAGACGCAGGCGGCTGTGGTTACGTTGCCTGCGCTGTTGGGGATGTTGATGGAGGGGTTTGTTACTGAGGTCACTCACCAGACTCACACTCACCAGCAGCAAACCCGACAAGTGGAGGAAGCAGCAAACGTCATCTTATGGGTCTTAGGYCGGCTCGTGGAGAGAGGTGAGAGACTTTCCCAGGATAAAGTCCCAGAAGAGTTCCTGACCCCCTTTTTGGCCGGATGGCCTGAGGCTCATGCCCTCTTGGAGGAGTTGGGCGTGTCAACTTTCGAAGCGTTCGATCGAGATGGGGATGGAGATGAACTTCAGTCCAAATCCGAGGCAAGTCTGCCACTGGACGCCGTCACCTTGGCTGCCTTGGAAGGTCTGCCACCGGTGCCACCGGTGCCTCCGAAGGCTCCGGGGCGGATGAGGCCCTCGACGGCCTCGATGCCCACGCCGGTACGAACGACAAGTCCGGCTTCTTCCTGTGCGTCGGAGGATACCATTGCGCTGATTGAGAACGAGATTGAGAGCTGGAATTGCTTGTCTTTGGAGGAGCAGTCCGAGACTTCTTCTCAGCTTTCTAGGGCTGAGACAGCTGAGTCAAGTGGGGTTTGGACTTGTTCTTCTTCGACTGCGCCTTCTTCTATTTCTTCTGTTCCTGCTCTTTCTGTCTCTGCTTCTTCTTGTTCCTCAAAGAAGAGCGGGTCTCAGTCGTCGAGTGGATGGAGTGTCAAGCGCGTTCCACCGCCCTGGAATAAAGGTTGGAATGAGCGGTTGATGAGGAAGGGGGAGTATCCTGAGTGGATCTGAGGTCTTTGATGATGGATCATGGGCTTTGTTTGGGTTTCTTGGGCATTGGGTTCATGGTAAGGGCGGCTTTCTGCATTTTTGGAGATATTGAAGGACATACCATACTTCTAAGTGACTAATAATGATAGACTGTTATGAATTTTGACATTTTATGTTCTCCACAGATTATTGCCTCCTGTGACACTCGTGATTGTACGTACCATGCATGGGTTTGAACTTGTAACATTGATTCGATCTTGGACTTCACCAGTTCATCCTCCATGAACGTCAAGTAAAAAGCCATAAATGATGTAACAATGTCTGGCACTAAGAGGTACCGGACCTCTCACAGTGCAAAGAAGAAGAAATAAAGAGATGCAATGCAAAATACAACTGACCCAACGTGCTTTGAGATGTCCATCCTTCACAGTTCCATAGTCAACGTTTCCTCGTCCCATTTCTCTTCATGCCCCTTCTAGTCTCCAAGAAACCCTCACAACACTCTCCCAGATCTCCTCTTCAAATGCCTCCTAGCATGCCTCTCCCCCGCCGCATAACCCTCTGCCCTCTTCCCACCCTCTCTGCACAGCCGAGTGCACCAACGATCCGTTCTCGCATCCCGTCCCGTGAGAGACCTTCTGACGAACCGCCCACCCGTTATCACACAAGCCAAAGTAATCGTCGCCAAAGCAGACAGCGACTTGGTCCTTCTCGCACTGCTTCTTTCCTTCTGAGCCGCCATCGTCAGACGCCACCAGAACCGGAGCCAGAGTCACCAGCTGCATTGTTGGCTTTGTCTCCGAGTCCTGAGGGAGCTGCTGGAGGGGCCGATGCAGAAGCAGAGGCAGAAGCGCCACCGTCACCACCACTGCCACTCCCACTGCCAGTGCCGGCACCTGGAGCCTGGCTGGTAGTGACAGCCCCAGAAGCAGACGCAGAAGCGCCTGGTGGAACGTTAGTAGTCACTGTTACCTTGACGGTCATGGATGTTGTTACCCCTATTGTGGTCTCTCCAGCACCGGCTCCAGTTTCCGTAGCATCAGGGTCATGACATTCTCCCCCCTCCGACTCCTTCGCTCCTCCAGACCCGGATCCAGTCCCGGACTCAGCAGCGCCACCAGTAGCGCTAGCCGTGGCAGTTGGTGCTGACCCATCGCTAGGAGCAGTGATGAATGTGCCGCTAGCGTCAGCGACCTCGACCTTAGCACCGCCGCTGGCACTGGCACTAGCACTGGAGATGTTAACGATGGAGATGGAGACGGAGCTCTTGGTCTTGGTCTTGGTACCAGTGGCACCAGCGGCGGGAGCGGAGGTGGTAGTCACAGCCGGCGACTTCCCAGTTCCTGTGGCAGTAACGGTAGCAGAAGCACCAGCGTCGACTTCACCTCCCGAAGGAGGAACAGTGGGCCCACCGTGGTTTCCACCCCCTTCCATTAATGTTCTCTCGTCCACCTTGAACTTGGGAAGCTTGTCGAAAGGCGGAAGGTTTGCGCAGAGCTTGCCGGCGGCCGATGGGTCGGGGGCCGTGAGTTTTTCGCCGACTCGACCGAATTCGCCGGGGTTAGGGATGTTGACTACGTTCTTGGCGCCGCCGCCGGTGACGCAGCCGTCGTAGTTGGGAACGTCTTTTTGGGGGAGGTTGGCGATGAAGATGTTGGGAAGGGCGTTGAATTTTTCTTGGGAGGGTTTGCTGCTGGTGATTTCGATGGGGGCGCAGTTCCTTTTGTGGGGAGAGGGTGTCAATGGGTCGTTCCTGCTTTTCTTGATAGGGGTATGCTGTGGGGACTTTGTTGTGGTTTGATGAAGAAGGTGCGGCTTTGGTGTAGTTTGCTTGGTATGAGATGAAAGGAAGGCAGGAACGACTCACATGTATATCTCTCTGTTTCCAATCTTGTTGAACCAAGTCCATGCAAAGGTTGCCTTTCCGGGGGGCAAACTAGTGTTTTGGTTAGTTTGGTGCTCAGAGAATGGTGGGATAGGACTCAGCACTCAGGCCAATGTAACTCACAAGTCAGGAATGGGAATCAAGAACTGCCGAGTGCAGTCCTCCTCGGTATCGCCATTGCAGTATAGAGTCTCATCTCGCATTTTCGGGTCCTTGATGCCCAATAATGGCAGATTTGACCTAGTATTCTCCTGGGCGTCCGAGAATTTCGCTGGGCACCCGCCGATGATGGTGTAGATGGTCTTGAAGGTGGCCGAAGTGTTCCATCCGTTGGACTTTTCTGGGTCGTCGTATGAAATGCTGAACTGGCAAGAGCCGCCGCCGTGCTGAGCACCTCCAGTGAAATTGACCCGCTGAAGATCACCGGCCTTCACTGTACCGCGCTCTTCAACATGATAGAGATTCTGGCATGGGTATTTGTATTTCGCCCCATCCAGAAGGTTGACTTGCAATAGGGGGTCTGAATCGTAAAGATTGTAGGAATGGGGTGTATTCATCACCATATGTCCTTGGACACTAGTTAGTAGAAGAAGTGCGGCAGTAGTCGTGCTCGTGATGAATTTGTTGACCATTTTGTGAGCTGCCGTAGGCAGTGATGATCGATGTGAACACCAGTTAAAAAAAAAGATGCAACAACTCCAGAGCGAGAGTTTTTATATATAACTTGCGGTTACCAATTAGCCGGTCACCAGGACAGGAATTTATAGCAAAAGATGCATTTCCCACATTGCAAGGTGAACCACGGGGTGCAAACATCTTGAGGTTAATTAGACGCCCACCGTTTCAAGTTCTTGTTCACTGGCGTGTGTCAAGCGCCGCATCGTAAACTCCTCAAACGACATTGATGAATCTGGGGAAAAGGGGGAACGGGAAAGTTTAGAACTTGCAAGTGTATCGGTGGGTGGATAGGGGTTCCGCTGAAATGAAAGGAAATGGTCGAGTTCTTGTTCTGGGGGAGGTTCATGTGAGAGGTGTGACATCAAACACTGAAAGGGGGGCTCCGCGGGGGGGGGGGGGGGGGGGGAGATCGGTCAGGCCAGACAAGTTGGTGATGGTATGCAAAGCCCGCCTCGATGGAATAGGCGTTTAAGATGAGAACATCTGGGGGAAATCAAAGGACGTTGAGAAGTGTTGGCGTATCAAAGGCGTTGGTTGGTTGGCTGTTCAAGCGGCGCGTACGTGAACAATGGCTGTGTTGTTGGGTGTGGTCGTTGTAAGTCCAAGCATCACAAAGAAATGCCAAGCGCCTCACTTGGGCATTTGCCGTTCGAGGCCAGTCGGGTTGGAGTCATCGGTTTCTAGCAGGTCAGACATCTTCGGGGGCATCACATGCACCGAGCAACCAGAGAAGTGTTTTATAATGATTTTTTTTGTTATTCAAGATGGGAGCGAAAAGATCTAGCATCTGACTAGTCCATCTATCGACCAAAGTACTCGACTTCTATGGGTATACGCGGGGGTATTTATATACCAAACCATCAAGCAGAGGTATAATGCAAAGCGCAAAGAAAAGCAGAAAACAAGGCCGCGCAATGGCGCCAGGAAACCACAAAACATGATGGGGAGGGGAATCGTCAAAAGCTGAACAGAATCCCAACAGCAACAAAAACTGAAAAACCCGGCGGGTATCATCATCACACAAGGGTTGTGGCCGTAAAAACCCTCTCTTCTTCTTTCTTCATCATCCTTCGTCGTTGCGTATGCATATCCCAATCAACCTCCTCATTTTCCTTCTCTCTTTTTTTTCCCAACCAGTCATGTCATGATAAAAGACTTTCTTCAACTCATTTAACGTTCGTTCTTGGTGTTGATACCGTCACCGAAGCCGGACTCGACACCGCGCTCGTCGACGACATCGACGTGGGCGGGGGAGTCGCTGTCGCTCTGGTCGGTGCGTTCGCGCGACTTCTCCTCGTCGCGACGGTTACCACCCTCGCCGTTAGAGTCGCGGTCGACGAGACCATACTTGTTGGCATAGGCCTCGATCTCCTCGGGAGCGAGGTGAGGCAGCTCCTTGGCGGCCTTGACGTACGAGATCTTCTCGACGAAACCCTTGGCGAAGATGATGTCGATCTCCTCGAGCGAGCGGTGGGCAGTCTCGGGGTAAAAGAAGTAGATGATGGGAATGAAGCAGGCGTTCATGACGGCGAAGAAGAGGTAAGTTCCCCAGCCAATCTTGGCGACCATGATGGGAGTGACCATGACGATAAGGAAGTTGAACATCCAGTTGGAGCAGGTAGAGACGGCGTTAGCCTTTCCACGGGTGCGGATGGGGTTGACCTCGGCGGGATAGAGCCAGGGAAGGGGAAGCCAGGTGGCACCGAAGAAGGCAATGTAGGTGAAGAGACCGACGGCGGCACCGCGGGCCTTCATGGGGTCGTCGGGGATCAAGCAGGCGAAGACGATGACCATGGAGAGCATCTGGCCAAAGGTACCGATCAAGAACAGACGACGGCGACCGACACGCTCAATGACGAACCAGGAGACGGTAGCGAAGATGGAGTAGACAACCATGTTGATACCACCCAGCAACATGGACATGTTGTGGGTCTCGCCAATAGAATGCTGGAACAGAATAGGGAAGTAGTAGATGACGGCGTTGCAACCACCAACTTGCTGCATGAACTGGGAGCTGGAACCGAGCAAGAGACGACGGAAATGCTGGGTCTTGCCGCCAGTGAAGAGGGCCTTGAAGGGAGTACTCTTCTGACCGAAACCTCCAGAGGCACGCAGGGAGTCAACAATGAGATTGCGCTCCTGGATGGTCTCGGGACTCTCGATCTCGTAGCCACGGAGAGCAGCAATGACCTTGTCAGCATCTTGGGTCCGGCCGTGGCTGAGAAGCCATCTGGGCGACTCGGGAAGGTAAAACATGGGGACACAGATGAAGATGGCGAAGAGAAGCTGGAAAGCGATGGGGAAGCGCCAGGTGAGGTCATCGGGACCGTAAGATGCGCCGTAGTCGATCCAGTAGGCGATCAAGGTGCCAAAGGCAATGACACCACCTTCAATGCAGATGAGAAGACCACGGTTCGATGTCTTTGAGCATTCGGCTGCAAAATCCGTTAGCATTTTTCGTCGGTCGATGGTTGGCAAAGCCGGGACTCACCTTGGTAAGTAGGAATGGTCGAAGTGTTCATGCCGTTGCCGATACCCATAACGACTCTGCCGACGAACAGTTGAGCAAAAGGGTTGGCGCCAGCCTGGCAGGTAACCTGAATAATGACACCGAGAGCCATAATGAAGGCGCCCACCATGATATTCTTGCGTCTACCCAACAAATCGCCGGTCCAGAGGACGAACATGGCACCAATCAAGCATCCGATTTCGTAGATGGCAGTGATGAGACCCTGCATGGTTGCGTTGTCTCTGGTTGGTGTGAAGAAGTTGTTGAAAGCGGGGGCGGTAATGATACCGCTCATGACACTGTTTGGAGTCTGTTAGCATTTCGGCTTCGTCTTGACATGGTGGTGACTACTCACCCTTGGTCATAGCCGAAGAGAAGGAAGCCAGTGGTGGCTACAGTCGAGACAGCTAGAGAGAGTGGTCGGCCTGAGAGGCCCAGGAACTTTGGAGGCGCCATCTTGGGTTGGCTTGGTGGGATGGAATGTGACGGATGACGGACTTTTGCTCTGGGTGGGAGCGAGGCCGTGGATATTTAAACTTGATGGAGGTCGAACCCAACACTATGACCGCAGGCCAAGACGAATCAAAAACAAGGAGAGGTCCCTGTGAGATGTGAACATCTTTTTTGCCAGGCCCTTGCGAGGACCCCAACGGCGTCCCATTGCGTTGTGAAACCAGTGACAGGCGGTGGGACTCGTAGATGTTGGGTGCGTGGAGAATGGGGACGATCACAGACTCACGGGTGAACTACGGGGAAGCAGACGAAGTGCAAGTGTTCATCTTGTTCCCCCCCCCCCCCCCCCCCCCCCTCCCCCCCCCCCCCCCCCCCCCCATTGGGCCGCATCGTGCTCGGTGAAAGCTGATTTGCTGGTTGGGGGTCCATCGAGGTACACTACACACGGTGAAGATACGTTACGACCCCGGTTTAGAGCACCTGAAGAGGCTATCCGTCAGACACGGTCGTTAGCCAAGACAGCAGAGGCAACAGGCAAATGCAGGATCGTGGAATCCAACCCTAGGTATGTCATTATCAGCCGTCATTTCACGGAGGACATGTCCCTTTCTGGAATCCCGTTTAGAGTCTTGGAACTGTGATGGACAGAGGCAGCCTTGTTGCCCGTGAACATCACTGCCATCGCCTTGGTCTACTGCAGCCGACCTGGTAAGCGCAACTGAGCAGATGACGATCAGGACCGTGATCGTCTCTGTGCCATCCTAATAAGCCAGCTAACTGCATTCCTCTGTCCAGGGTTCCCATTCCTACTCGTGCGATGGCCTACAGACCACACAGTTTAGCTGGTTCATAAGGCGATGGAAAGCAAACCGTTGTGATCCTTAACACGGAAGCCACGCATCGATGAAAAGAAAAGGTGAAGAAAATGGTGGAGTAAGTGGAAGTCTTGTTCCCGCCCCAGTCAGGGGACTTCACCCGCACGGAGTTTGCAGATGGGCCCCTGGGAGGCTTTGGAGCCCTTGCCGTGAAGCCTGGAGAAAGGAAGTCCCACTGCAGCGTGGGGCACATGAGGTCATGGCGGGGCACTCTGCATCCAACCTTTTCCTCCTCAGCCTTTTTCGACAACCCGCCAAGACACCCAAGACCACTGCGCGAAAACAATGAGCCGCCGGCTGAGCCTGTCTGTTTTTGCCCGTAGTCCTGTCCCTGTCTGTGCGCCTCCGTTCCTGGGAGTGGACGAATGATGTGACGAATCATGCCAAGTTGCCCTACCAATTTCTAAAGTGCCGCTTGGCGGGTCGGTGTGGTGTTCCCTTTGCCCCAGCACGGTACGGGGACACTGTCCAATGGCGCCTCTTTCCAGCACTCGGTCTCATTCATCTCTTACTAAGAAAACCAAAGACCTCTTGTTGCCGCTGGCTAACATCATCGCCAACGTCCAAGAACAAAGACATTGACAAAAACAGGGCCCTTTGAAGCAGCAGGCGTCATAGCAAATCCCAAAACAAAGTCTCTCCCTTCTCCACAGTCCACCCGAGCTCATGAACATCCGCCGGACTCCAGCCGTTCCAACCACCCTTCGGTAGGGGGGTAGACTAGACCCCCGCAACCCCATTCCCCGCCTCTCTCCACTTCCTACCCGCACTGCTGCGACGCTGATGATCACTGTGGACCACGGCAATGGAGTCTCAGAACCGCTTGGCTCGAGATGCGACCTCTCAGATTCTCTTACCGTGCTGCTTTTTGTGGACTCTCGGCCCTTGTTCGGTCGTTGGCCGTGCCTCCAACCACTCAGGACCACTCAGCTTGACGATCCATCCGTGATGATCGCTCCTCTTGACCCCGATTTTTTTCTGATTTTCATGTGACGCATGTCGCACACGGTGACCATGGCCCAACAGCCGGCTGCAGAGTGCCAGAAGAGGCAGTCGACATGAAATCCCTTCGGGCCAAAGTGTCTACGGGTCTGTCATCAGTAGCTTCACCTTGGATCAAAGCCAGCCCGGTCTCGAACATGGAAAATTTCCGTGATGGCTTCCATTGATGCTAACGTTGAACCACTAGGGACCATTCCCACACATGCACCCCGAAAAGTGTAACTATCACGGGACCCTGTTACCGCTGTTGGGACACGACTCTCCCAGGCTTCCCCAGAATCTATCCAGTCGTCTGGGGCTAAAGGGTCCGGGGGAAATGAGGGGAAATGGCCAACACACACGTGCGCGACCGCCAGTCCGGAAATTTTACAACAAAAACATGGAGGCCGGGGAAATGGAGTGGAGTGAAAAGAGACTCTGAGAAGGCACGGTCGCACCCGAATCTCTGTTTGGAGTTTGGGGCACGAGCTCATCACAACCAGGAATCATCATTATCACTCAAAAGATGTTTCGATACTCGCAGCCGGAGCGTCGGTTTCCCACTCTTGGGTATTAATCAGTGGTTTATCATTACTCCAAGCATCTTTGTTGGCCCTGACGATCCGATCACCCGAGCAAGCAACAATCCGAACAAGAGAATAGAAGCAGTTCTATTCCCAAGGTACGTACTGCGATTATCTACGCCACTGCTACTCCACCGCCACAGATCCCCTCCTATAAATTCCCATTCCTGGAAGCCAAGCATTTCATAATCTTCAGGGGAATGGCGACTGTGATGGACAGCGGTCACCTCGGTATATACACCGACACAGACCTACACAACTCACAGTAGCTGACAAAAAACGCCCATTCTCCAGACCTCACTCCAGCTTTTGGCAAACTATCGAGCCTCAGATAGCCGCCCCCGTGCAACTGATTTCTGGGTACCTGAACCCGAATCTAACAGCCGTGGACCCGTCAAAGTTTCGGTCCGCCACATGCCGTTCGCCGCCTTACCGCCTCTCCCACCTTCCCGTCCGGTCACCGAATCCCCTCTGTGGCCGACAGGCCGCGGAACGGGAGTCCGGCGCCGAAACATAAGCTTCCACTTGCTGACTCGCCAGGGACACCATCGGACTCGGCAACACTACGGTATGCGGTGTATTTGGCATGTAAGTGGTGTAACCCCCGGATCCCAGCGCAAAAAAATACAAAAAAAAAATGCTTCATCTTACGGGAGCGACCTTGGCCTTCGGATGGCAGTTTTCGGCACCCTTGACCCCTTGGGGTCGTCAACGCGTCATAGCGATAGGACGATAACCATGCCGCCGCGCCGAATCACGTCGTCGGAAACGGGTATGGCAGCCGTCGCCGGGTTCTTCCTTGCCAAGCATTCGGTGCCTGAGCTTTGACCGTTCTTGGCGGCGCCTTCCTTGAGGCATCTTGACCGCAACCACCGGGTTCTCGGCAAACTTGCTGGGGCCGCATACGGGATCGACAAGCCATGCCCGATTACCGGTATTAGCTCCGGCTTGGCTGCTTGAGTGGGGCCGAATCAAAGCCCAATCCCCCTCGCCGAGACACGGTTTCGCGGAATATCTCTGCCGGATCCCTCCGAGCTGACTAAGATGACCTCCCCATTCTCAACGCCTGGATGCAAGTTGCCCATCATGTTGAGATATTCATTTCTTTTTGTCAACTGTTATTGCCAGGCATCCGAATCCGAGGCACCGGTCTGGCGACTGCCAGAGTAACTTGATGGTCAGCGGGCGATAGTATGGACAAACTCGTGTGAAAGCTCAACTTTGAAGCAGTTTCCGTCCCATACCCGTTCATGCACTCTGTTGAAGTTGCTGTGGAATAAGCTACCAGACTGTATCCAGTGATACTCGTGCATGACTCGACTTTTGGCGGTTCTACAGTATGCAAAAGCACTTCATCTGTTTACAGGACCCCTCACGCTCTCCATGTTGCTGCTGCAGCCTTGCCGGGTACTCCCTGGGTCACTCGCGTGTTGGATATCAAGATCACCAACTCGAAGTTTCAGGTTGTTCCTTTCTCGACTGGGCTCATCTCAATTCACATTTCGGGGATTGCGACCGTTATAGCTCTTGAATCGGGCTCTCTTTTGCCTTGTTGGTCAGTCTCAAAGAAACATGTCCTCGGCTTCTGACCTCATGATGTGCAACGGGAAGCGGGATAGTGTCCTGCAGCATGCACTGCTCATCGTACACTCGTCTGTTAACGCTTTTGAACTTCTTGACCTCCATCGAGCTCTTCTACTCTGGGTTCGGGTATTATTGGAGGATGGTAAGCACTTACCGTTAAGATCGTCAAGGCGAGCAGGGAGCACTATCAACAGTACGTGATAGCAGTTTGCACTCAGCGGGTGGTATCGTCGTGGGTAAACGATTAACTCGCACAGTCCAAGCTTTCGTCCAAGGCTGCGGGCTCGCTGAGGCACGAGTAGATTGAAAACAAGATCTATAGCAACTGTTGATGCTCGAGTTTAGGCTTATCCTTGCCGTCCGAAGTCTCACATCCTCCTGCGATTCACCCGTCCACCACCAAATCTCGCCAGACAAGGCACAACTTGTCAATTTCCCTTCGCTCCTAGACTACGCCATCCGAGTTATGCCATTAGTCTCTGCTTGCAGAGTTGGAATGCAACATCCGCCGTCGCTCCGTCAATAAAATCGTTCATCATAACGACCAGCGTGTCGTACCCGCACTTGTCCAAAACGTTATCCCTACACCACGGCAACGTCTTCGAATCACAAATTGCCTTTGTTGCCAGGATACAGCTCGACGTCGTCCCCGCCTCCAATACCGAATACGCCACGGCCTTGGGTATGTTCGTCGCCGTCGCCTGGCACTGGATGTTGATGAAAGCCTTGCCTCTCCAGTTATTCTCGATAAGCACCCTTGGGAAGGCATCAACAATGCTCTGACCATCCATCGTGGCGTTTCCCTCGTCCGTATATGTCGACAAGCTATCCACGCTCTCCATCATGATCAACCTCTTCTTATCCCTTCTCAGCTCCGCAATCGTCGCATTTCTCAGGTCATTCTCATTCCCAACCACCATCCGATCACCCGCCTTCTTCAACGCTTGCTCAAGGTACTCCCTCTTATCCTGATCCGACGGCTTCGCACACTCATTCGGCACGCCATCCCACCTCAGCTGCACCACCACAATCTCCTCCTGATGCGCCAACAGAAAAGCAACCACATCCGCCAAAAACACATCATACCCCATCCCCGGAATGGCGCCATGCTGGAAATACAACCGATCGGGTAACCCGTCCTTCCCCTTCTGCATCGCGCTTCTCACCGCGTTATGACAATACGCCGGGCGAAACTCAAAGTACCTGGCTCCAATCCGCAACATGGCATCCAAGCTATCCTTCTGCGTCATGGCCAGACTAAAGATAATATTCGGCGCAATCAGCGCTATCGCCGGTCCCGAAATGGTGTCTGCAATTTCCGCCATGATCCGGTTATCGTGCACCAACGTGCCCACCACCGCGCCGCCCATCTTGCTTAGCAACCTGGAGCTGCTTGCCATGCTATTCATCCCCGCATCATGCGCGCTCGGTAGCACCAGCCTTCTAAACCTGCGATTCTCCTGCCAGGAGCCAGGGGGGATCAAGTCCTCCATCCATCTACTGCCTGCCGGAGAGACGGTGATGTAGCACTGATGTCTTTTCGGTAAGATATCCTGCCCCGTGGGACCGGACTCGTAGAAGCCGTACGTCACTACCACTTCTCTTCTTTTGGGCTGAGTCCCTTCCGGGTCGATCCATGAGAAGATGGAAGGCGTAGAAGCGATGCTATCCATCGTTCCCCCCGTTGCCAGACCTGTAACGGCGTTGACGTCGATCCATTGCTCCGTTATCACCTTATTCTTGTCGGCCCCAAGGTCAAGGTTGACGCGGAAGGAGAAACGCCCCTTTTTGTCGAAGAGGGAGGGGATGTTGCGGGCTTCTACTTCGATGGCGCGGGAGAAGAAGGATTGTTGGTTACCAGAGGATGATGATTGGAGAACGACGGTTTCGCCGGGCACGGTCAAAGTGATGCTGCATGTTCCCCAGGAGGCGACGGTGGGGGAGATGTAGGCGTTT
This sequence comes from Neurospora pannonica FGSC 7221, assembly GCA_009805235.1. Lineage (NCBI taxonomy): Eukaryota > Fungi > Ascomycota > Sordariomycetes > Sordariales > Sordariaceae > Neurospora > Neurospora pannonica. The sequence goes on from RANY01000099.1 coordinate 44,286, forward strand.
ACGAAGATGCCCTTTGATGGAAGCTTTTCTTGGATTTTGAAGGACATTTTGCGGAATAAGGCGGAAGGCGAGGCCGAGGAAAAAGAGGAGGCGGAGGAAGCGGAGGGGCGGTCTTTCGGGTTGTCTTTCGGGCTGCCTTTCGGGCTGTTTTTGCCTTTGAAGAGGGTCTTGAGTCTCATTGTGGTTTTATTAAGTTTGATGACTCCTCTTCCAGTTTGTTTGTGGTGTTTGTGTTTGGGATCGGTGAGTTTGAGGTGATATTCACTAACCCGTTTAACTAGTGGTTGGTCGCATGGAGTGGAAGAGGTGAGTTGAGGTTGATAGGTGAGTGAAAGTCGTTGCTTTGTTGGTGTTGTTGATGGAATGGAAGTGGTGATGGTTGTCGTTATCTGGTGGGAACGTCAAAAGGATGCAAGTCCATACTCAACCAAGAAATAAATGATAACCGACGTTCAAAGTGGGGTTGGGAGGCCGCATTATATAACTGGACCTGAGGGAGGGAGGGGAGGTATCACATCGAGTAAGTCTCCCGCTCAATAGCTTCGGTCGAGAGCTTCAAGACCGGGAAGGCTGAAACAGGGGTGTGTCCCTCCGGGGTAATCCCGGAACAACTGCAGACGTCACTTTAGATTGGGCCTGGCGCAGACAGACGGACAAATGATCTTGGATTAATCTCGAAATTCCCGATAAAGATGGTGACTGGTGACTGGTGACTTGTTCTCAAATCTCAAAGCACGGTTTACATGGCAATGTGATTGATAGGTGTGATGGGAACGGTGATACGCGGGTCGGCGTGGTTTGGCCAGCTGAGAGGCCAAAGCCAAGGTGGGCTAAGACATCTTGAAAACGCCAAAGATGTCAGGGCGGCTTGACCTGAGCTGCTCCTTCGGGAAGAGGTATGCAAGTATGCAAGCTGAATGTATGCATGCCGCGTAAAGGAGGGGTATATGGCATGCTTAGTTTCGCTTTACGCTTCCCGGTTTTTGACCCGCATAAATCATGTGAATGGCTGACGTATACTGGGGTGGATTGTCCTTTGTCTTAAAAACCCAAAGTTCAAATATGGAAGACCCGTGATAAACATCACCAAGTTGATATTTCATGGTCATTTGAGTTGCGATTTTGACTTAGGTGTTCATGTGGTTACCTTCATCGATATCACCGCCGACGAGATAATGGTCGTTGGAAGGAGTGCTGCATCGTAGGGGTAGGTACAGACACTGCAAATCGGTGTAACATAAAAGGAAGAAGAGAGACGCCTTTCACTCCTTCCGCAATCGCCATCACTGACTTATAATATGTTGAGAGTAGTCAAAATAAGCTCGTGGGGCCATGCAGTGGCTAAAGGTTGTGTATGTTATACTCAGGTCCCACCACCTTGATGGGTAAATCCACAGTGGACTAGCCGACCTTAAGAGATGCTATTACCATCTATTAAACCTTGAGGAACCTTGAAGAGAATGTATAGCATATACAATAGCAGACATCACTTTCATCTCAAGTCGACCTCAAAGAGAGTTGTCCTCTGGATACATTCCTTAACCTGCTATAGTCCTCTCTGCCCATACCCAAGCCGCCCTTTTGCAGCTTTGTATGTTCCTCTTCCTCGCAAAGGGCTCTTTGCCTTGCCAGACGAACAGTCACCTCTTTGCACTCCTCTTTACAGCCAAAGTAGGAACATTGTCGAGATCATTTCCCGGCTGCGTCTTTCTCATCGAGGATCCAGACCAGAGGTACCTGCGGCTCTGGTGGATACCTCTACCTCTTCAACATACATTCTCTGCAGTCTGCAGTGCAAAGCTTCTCGCACCTGCTCGTACTGCTTGCTTCCTGCGTAGTCACTCTCTGGAAGTATATCTGCAAGTACTAGGAATATTGGGAATGCCCGCTGCCGCAGGAATATTCGTCATCCACCCCGGCCAAAGCCTTGCAGGTTCTTTATTCTCTTGCCCTCCTTCATTGCCCGCACAATACTCAACCCTAAACTTCTATCCCCTCCGATCTTTTATGTTCTGGTATCCCAGTAAGGACTATAGTAGCGCGTACCTACCTTCAGGTTGCTAGGGCGATCGAGAGCCACAACCTGTTTACCATTATTGACTCGATCGTTGCATCTTTCACCTTCTCACACAACTCAACCATAGACCTCTACCTCCTCCATTCTCTTCCTTTCCACCATTCCAGGACAGATTCTAGTAGCGCCTACCTTGAGGTTCAACTTGCTAGGGTGACCGCAAGTCAGAGCTTGTTCACCTTTGTTGACAAAATCGTGCCATCTTTCACCTTGCATTCAGTACGTCCAGTCGCGTCCCTCACCTAGCTCCACCTACACCTAGCCTTCGCTAACAGTTATCGGCAGCCGCAGAACCTTCAAACAGGCATCAACAGTCACCCGTCCACGCGAAGGACCTTGCTTTATTCACGATGCGCCGCGTGTACCAAGGACCCCCAAGCAACCATCCCCCGCCGAATTCAGTTTTCGCTTACCCGATAGTGCTCGCAGCGCATACAAACAACAGGAGAGAACCAATAGCTCCAATGGACCTTGTCCCTGACAGTGACTCGTCGGCAGAAAAGCCGCACAGGATGAAGGCTTGGCATCCGCGTGGTGCAATGTCTCTTCAAGAGGCACCCGAACTAGCCTTCCATCGCTTGATTTATGGGGGTAGCCTGGTTCCAGCTCCTCCACGTCAGCAACCGGCAGCACAAGAGGCACCAAGCAGGACAAGCAGGAGCGCTTTCTATGATCCCGTTAGGGATATAGTGTTGCCGCCGCATGAATCTTCGTCTGTCGCCACCGAGCCCGTTCTGGGCAACACTTTATCTGACGATGGCAACATCGAGACGACAATGGGGACGGAACCTAGTCCTACTCTCAGTGAGCCGAGCTTCCGCAACATCGCCGGCAAAAACACTCAGTTCGCGGCCCCGAATGCTCATGTCGAAATCGACCTGACTACTGCTTTAACGATAAGGCTTTCAGATTCTCGCAGACCTTTAGCCTCTGCCTTTCGTCAAACTTCGGTGACTGCTGTCGACCCAGACCAGTACCAGAACCATGGCCAAGAGAAAGGCCCCCTCCCCCAAACACCACCACAACCCGCAACCCAAGCCCCACCGCCAAATGCACCAAAGACGTCGCCCATATCCCAAAGGGTCACCAGGCTGAACGTGCCAGCAATGTACAACGACATGATCGCGCAGGAGACACTCCTGCGCCAATCTAACCCCGAAGTGCACGAACAGGTGCGCGAAGCGGCTTCGTACGGCTTCACCACCACCACGTTACAGCCAGGAAAGAAACGCTCCAGCGATGCGGCGTTGTCTCCGCCACCAGAAGGGCAAGAAGAGCCACCAAGAAAGAAACTCCACAACAGAGGCGGCGCCCGTCCTGGTGCGGGGAGACCAGCGACCAAGATGTTGAGGCAGCTGACCAGTGGGACTGCTCCGCAACCGCTCAGGGCTGGTAGTCTTTGGGATAGGCCGACGTCCGCTATTGATGCAAGTGGTAGTGGTTCTGGATATGCTGCTTGTGTTTCTGGTGCTGGAGCTCTCTCTGGCTCCTACTCTGCTTTTACATTTACCCCTTCCGTGGACCCTCACATCCGACCTTCAAATTCTCTTTCAGCATCCGCCGGCCCCAGTGGTAGTGGTTCTGTGCCTGGGCGCGCTTCTGTTTCTGGTGCGGAATCTATCTTAGGCTCTAACTCTGGCTTTTCTTCCACCTTTTCCGCGGACCGCCAACCTTCAGATTTTCTTTCAGCAACCATCGGCCCCAGTTATCTGAATGGCACATCCCTTACCAAAGCTAAAAAGCGCAAAGCGGATGAGGCGGATGTCCACTCTGTGGATGAGGACTTTTCTGCTCCTGTGTCTTCTTCTGTTGCTGTTTCTGTGGCTGCCTCTGTGCTTGAAGTTTTGAAAGCGGAGCCACCGCGGTTGCCGGCTGCTGCCCTGGAGATAGAAAAAAATGGCAGGGATGCAGAGGGTGAAAAGGAGGAGGATACCTCTATTAATGACAAGAAGGAGGAGAGAAAGGAGGAAGTAGTGGAGCATAAGTCTGCTGGGGAGGAGGTAAAGAGTTGTGGAAAGCCTGAGAAGGAAAACACTCCATGGCCGCTGTCGAAGAACCTGCGCGGAGACAATGTGAGAGGTTGGCACACGGAATCCACGTCTCCAAAGGGCAAGGCAGAGGAAGCCAGCAAAGCCAAAGAATCAAAGTGTACAACGCAAGCAAAGGAAGACGAGTACAGACGGCCGACCAAAGGAACACAGAAGGGAAATGGACAAGGAACAAGAAAGAGGAAAGCCGAAGCCATTACCCCAGTGGCAGAGCCCGCGGCCGAGGAACCGGCGAAAGATGAACCACCAGCAAAGCGGGCTAAGACAGCGGCTATGTCCAGCCCCGCGGTCCCCGAGGCGTCAGTAAGACGGAGCACAAGGGCTAAGAAGCCTACGGCTAAGGTCAGGGACAATATGCTCCAATAGATTGCCAGAGGGCAATAGGTGTTGGACAACTGGGCCAAGACAGTCAGCAAGAACAAGAACGTCAATATTCTCTTGGGAGTGCGGGCAGCCTGGTAGCTGCAGGTACCGGGTATGTGGTTGGAAACCAACTGGCTAGCGTGGGTCATCAAGTACTCCCAGACATTCTCAAGCTTTGGCGGCGTTATGATGTGGGATATGAGCCAAGTCTGGGTGCAGTGGTGATGGTTTTTTCAGAATTTGATTAGGTGCTAGCGTAGACACTCAGCAATGTCGACTTGGACGCGACTAGAAATGACACAATGAAAAGTGATTGTGCGAAGAACTCGTCCGAAATTCCTCGTTGCCGAAAATTTTCTCTTTGTGCTGTGACATTGTGTTGAGGGAAAGAACGAGTGTCTTCTCCGAGTTCTTGCCTCCGTCACCTTCCAAGCCAGGGTTAAAGTGGGGCAGAGATAATTTTTGAAGGCCTTGTTTCCTTCCATCTATTCTTGCCGTCGCACTCCCGTCTTGCTTTCTTCCCGAGCTCTTTCACTTTACACGCCAAAATCAAAACTGCTGCCTTTTAATTCCCAGGCGTAGCTCTCTCATTGACAAGTCTTCCTCCCAACCCGAGACACAGGTAGATTGAATGCTACGACCGTCGGACCCTCCATGGCGAGCTTTGAGGAGGGAAAGTAAACAACCTACAAAGCTGCCGCATTCCCCAAGTGTAGAGATACCTTCTTCCCCGAGCTTGAAACTTCCAGCAGTTCATCAGGCAAAAGACAGTATTGCAATACGGTCTACCGAGAGTCCAAGGCAGCCATGTCAGAGGGGACAGCAGTCACAGCACCGCCAGCACCCATGGCGGGCGCGGGGAGCGGAGAGAAGTTCCTGCCGCTCGGTGATGGTGGTGATGGTAGTGTTGAGGCTGGCGCCTCTTGGCTGTCCCTTGCGGGCATCGTCACTACGTTCGGCGATGGCTCCCTAGTCCCAAGTGCGTACACCGCTGCTCCCGAGGATCAAGGGCCTCACCGATTTAGAAGATTGGTACACGACCGACATCGACCCGGCCCATTTACCCTCATGGTACCCCAATAAGAGATTGGTTCGCCCAGTAATCGAGAATGGCTCTGCGACCGTGTCTACCACTACAGCTGAGGTCCATGTTAACCCTTCTCAACAAACTCCAGTTCAACACAATGTTGGTGGGTAGACTGAAGCTCCTGAGGATGCTTTTGGGGACACTCTGGAGGAAGTCGAGCTGTTTGTTGAGGCTTCAGCTCAGGCCGAACCAAGCGTTCAATGAGATTCGGATGGATTTCTAGACAAAACACGTTGGGGTGGGCAGCGGCAAGCAAAATGGGAAGGAAGATTCGTGGATGTAGCGGCCGCGTGAGAGACTGGTACATGATGATCATGAGCGTAGTGGTTCCTCCTCTATAGAGGTATTGTAGGCGTTGGGAGGCCTGTAGTCCTCCGATGATTGAAGGACCGGGGGAGGTCGGGCTGGGAGGTCGGGCTGGGGATGAATATTTCCCGAAGACATTTTCACCGCCATAGAGAATATACCTCTAGAGAAAGAATGAAGTAAAAAGATGGTGAGTAAAAGAATGTTGCCGACCGAAACTTAAGAATACTCAATAAACTTGAGTATAAATGGGAAGTTGTAACGATTGTAGCAAACTGTGCTGTCGTAACGATGGTGGCTAAGTTTGGTGATGGCGATGATCCTGATGCTAACAAGACCGGCTCTGCCTTCCATGCTATTACTAGGTAGGTTGACCGCAATGCCTATCTGCAGACTGTTCGCTACAAGACACTTTTGAGCCACGAAAATGATTACAAGAACACTTTATCCGCAAGAGCTGCCCATGTACACATCCTCTATATATATTCAAATCAGACGGAAGGCCATTCCTATACCCAGGGTTAGGGTGCCCACTCCGACACTCAAACTTTCCAGGCAGACACTCACACGTATGCCCTTCCCATGAGGTGTAAACATCCGATAGCTGCTGGATTCTGGGAGCAAGTTCTCTAACCTCACTTCCTTCAAATCGCTGTTCTCCCTCAACACCTCTCGTCAATCAATCAACAAGTGATCAACGAGTGTCTGTCAGCCTACCTTCTGCTCTCTCCTCCTATATGTCTGTCCATACCCAGCGAACTCCCTCCTCTGCCCCCCAGAGCAAAAAGAAACCATCCAGAACAAAAAAGAGAGAAAACAGGAAAAAAAGATGCGCGGTCCGGGATTCGAACCCGGGTTCTCTCACTGTCAGAGTAGTAATCCCTGGCCATGTCGGGCACTGACTATGCAGACCCAAGTTGGACGTCTATTGGGACAGCAGTTTTCTGAGCGAACGCGTTAACCACTACGCCAACCGCGCTTTGTTTTATTGTTGAATTTGAGGGAGGCCGACCTGATATATATACCTCGAGTCAGGGGTGCCTGTGGTCCTGGTGCTTGTGCTCGTGCTGGTGCTGGTGGTGGTCTGGTGGTCTGGTGGTCTGGTGGTCTGGTGGTCTGGTGGTCTGGTGGTCTGGTGGTTTTCATGTTCGTGCTCGTGCTCGTGCTCATGCTTGTACTCATGTTGAAGCTGCTTCTGGTGGTGGTGGTGGTGGTGTGGCTGCTGATGCCTGAGTCTGGTGGTGCTCTGGTGCTCTCCGTGCTCATATTGAAGCTCATATTGAAGCTCATATTGAAGCTCATATTGAAGCTTGTACTAGTGGTGCTGGTGCTGGACTGCTGGTGCTGGTGAGGCTTCTGATGCTGGCGGTTTGGCATGAAGTCTGCCGGGCTGGGGCTGGGTGCCCGTGACGTGGAGGCGTGCCTTCCTTTCTTGACAGAAGGCTGGTGGTGACGGGTCGCGATGGCCTTGATGGTGGTTTGAGTCCATCCCGCGCCTTCCTTGAGTCCATCCCATCCCTTCTGTTTGCTGGCGGGAGGAGCAACGCACACTTTTCCTTGGTGGATTGGTTATTCTTGATCCAGCACCCGTGACCCAACACTCCGCTCATTTGTTGGTGTTTCCTCCATTCTCATCAACGAGCGCCTTCGTGATGTGCACCCACCATCACCACAGTTAAAAGATAGCCACATTATAGGAATTCACAGTAGCAGCACTTTGTGCTTTCACCATTCAAGTATGGATGCAAGCACTCGTAGAAAAGAACACAGATCTTTAACAATGAACTTACAATATTGGCCATGCAAATTCTCGTGATGATAATTGACGTGCTGTTGCAGCCACTCGTTCTTCCCACAACGCAGCACCTGCCCTTGCAGCCCTGCAAGGGCTGAAATGAGTTTCGCACCCATCACTTGTTCTTTGAGAGAAGTAACCAGAGTCATTCTTGCTGCAGATACCGGTGGCGAAAGCTAGTGTGTCCATTTTCATCACGTCGCGCTCCGAACGGCACGAACATCTGCCACAGCATTTCTTGGTGGTGATCTTTCTATCCATGTGACCTACTAAAGCTACAAGACTATTCCGACTGCTTGATCCTCCACTCCGAATTTGCTGCTTCTTTTGCAGGTAGCTGCTTCTCAAATGCGCAACTCAGCCCTCGAATACGCGTCGTTCATAAGTCTGTAGCTCACCGTGCAGCCAGCCTGTCATGAGCGCGCGTCACCATTAGAGAACCGTCGCGACTCACCCACGCGTCAGGACTCAGGCCCCCGCGATGCCAGTCACCCCCCAAACCACCCAATATCAGTCATATCAGCCCTTCCCCGTTCCCCCGTTTCAGGGTGCTACAAAACCACGTGGGTTGAACATAGGACACAGGTTGATCAAATTACTATGGACAGAAATTCGATATCGAGGAAAAGCCATGTGCGACGTCAAACCGGGTATGGCTGAATGGCTGATAATGGGCTTGGTGACCAAACAGCGGTGTCAGAATGTTGGGATTTTGTTGAAGAACTGCAGGCTTGGAGGGGACATGGAGGAGGAACTGGTCACACGGTGTGTCTTGGGATGGTCAGTCAGTCAGGTCATGTCAGTCAGTAAGGACCAGTTAGGTTGAGGGGATTTTCAATATTTTGAGAGACAATGTTTCTAGTCTGCACGCTTGATAGTCACTTGGTAGTAGAGTTTGAGGCACGAAAATGTGCGGAGTTACTTTTCCATTAGTAGAGTCGCTCTATAGTTTGTTTGAGGACGGAGCTGCTGAATAATGAGAAGCTTTGCGCAGTCCCCGAGAACGCTCTATCTGCTAGACGTAAACAATTGTTATTGTTGAATAACCATCGCAACCAATCCTTGAGCCTGAGTCCCTCGATTTTGATGTCTAAGTCATCGCGAAGAAGTATTGATACAGAGCTGAGTTGAAGAGAAAAGAGGTTTAAAAAAGGGTAGACAAAGGAGAGGGTAACCAGTGAAGTGAACATGCCGCCGGGTATGTATCGCAGAAGAAAAAAACTCATGCCTTAACGCCGTAACTGAGGTCATCATAAGCCCATGAAGTCTCCATGCCACCCGTCCCCTTTTTTGTGCCTATCCCTCCATTTGTTTAACGTCTTTTCCTGACCTCGTCGGTGCATCTGCCACCGCCACCACCGCCGCCAGTAGCGCTGCCATCGGAGATGGGGAGAGGCGTGTAGGTGCGGGGTCTCCAGCCATCACTACCGCCTGAGCCAGAGCCGGACGAGCCAGAAGAGGTCGAGCCGGTGTAGCTAGAGCCGGAAGAGCCACTACCGGTGAAGGTGTAGTTGCCGCTGCTGGTGATGATCTCCTCGGGCATCTTGGGACTTGAGTACGTGTTTCGCTTTGTTTTCCTTGTTGCGGTTGCGAGGACGACGCTGAAGTTGGTTGCCTGGGTGACAGGAAGCTTGTATTTCGAGGCTTGGAGAGCTTTGGAAGAGGTTAGCAATGACTTCTATGGATATTTGAAGGTAGGATAACGTGCTTTATACGGGAAGAGCCCGGTGGAAGAAATGTGAGACCTCGGTTATGAATTGATGTTGTGGCGTAAGTTGAGAAATAAGGGTCCGAAACGGTAGTTTATGACTGACGGGGTTGTCTGATGTAATCTGCAAGATGCCGACTGAGACTTGCGGGTAGCAAGGTCCAAGTTGGTATTGTGTATGAAGAGGGGACTGATGACTTGCGACGAAAGAAAAGCCCTAATACTAACGGGACGAAGCGCGTTTATATACGCCACAAAACGACGACGACTATTCAGCAGAACCGATCACCGAGAAGCAAAACACACAATACAAATCTCAAAGGATGTTTACTGACCGAGATGGCCAAGGCGACCGAAGATGGTCATCACCAAAAGCTTGCATAGCCATCAGCCTCACTCATCGAAACGTGCACATGTCGGTGTGTCGATGACCAGTAGAATTCCACGCTCAATTTGCCCCTGAATTCGACACATAAACAACAGCGGTTCATCCTCGCGACATTACGTCTATAACCAAGTCTCCCTGGGGTGCCTGGACCCCTTTCTCTGCAACCTCTCTCGACCCAGCTTCGTCAAAATCGATGCGAAGGACTGTGTACCAGCCCTCAGACCTGCCTTGAAATCGGCAGATTGTGTTTTCGCTGTCTCGTTTCAAAGTGCGCAATGTATTATCCCAGCCCTCGAGAGGCTGTCAGAACGAGACTCGCCTAGGGCTCCCTGTGCGGCCGAACGGTCACTGAGCGGTTACACGTACCCATTGTCCGGCCCTGGTAAACATTGCTTCTGGAAAGTTTCCATGTTCCACTGGTAAACGCCAAGTGTCCGATAGTGCGAAAGGCATTTTTGCCCGAACATGCATAACGGCCGCTTATAACCCGATTCCGATGCTTTGGTTCCAATGGTGTATACGGCTCGATAGCAGGTATGGAGATCTGACGGCCCGGGGATCGTGTATCAGTGGGAGCGCGGTAGATGACCTAAACCTCCATTCAGGGTCATTGCGTAGCTCGTGTAACACCCATCAACTACGCTGCACCCAAGATCTCCAACGCTTTCCTTAGCTCCTTCACCGCCGTAGGAACGTCTTCAAAGTTCAATGCTGAAATAGCCCATTTGGCGTGCTTCTGAGCCGAAGCCATGGCAGCTTCGTCGGTTGTGAAACCTCCAGCAACTTGCGTAGAGGCATAGGTGGATGCAGGGACAGCCAGTGGAGGAGGCACTGGTTGGAGACTGGGAACTGCAGGAGTTTGAGGAGCTGGAGGAGCTGGGTTCTGGAAGTAAAAGTCAGTTGGCTGGTTGACAGGCGGTGATGCCACAGCAGCTGTTGACGGTGCACTGGGAGCAAACGTGGGAGGAACGACAGGCGGAGCAGGAGGCTGGCGATCAGCATCCGGCGTCCAAGTTGCGGCGCCCGCATCAGGCATCGAGATATCAGGATCAGGGTAGGATGACAGTGCGCTCGGGGCGGATGGCAGATCGGGCTCAGGCCTGTAGTTGACAGGGTTATGTGTGGGGGCTGAGACCGGAGTGTCCGAGTCCAAGGAGACTGTTGACGGTGCTGGGTCAGTAAGCCCACTGGGTACACCGGGCAACTTGAGTTCGGCTTCGGATATCGGGGATGGGCCAGCCGAGGCTGGGCTGACTGGCAAAGACACGCCGGCAGCGTCCGTCCTCTGCAGGTCTCTGTCTGGAACTTCCTCCACTGTGACCGAAAGGGGTGGTGGTGATGTCTTTTCGACCGACCCGGTCAATGTCTGAACTTCTGGATCACTGGGGTCCAAGGCCGGCAGTTGGGGTTCTTCGCGTTTCGGGTTGGACTCGTTAGGGTCCTTGCCCTCCTTGATAGCCTTTGCGATGCGTGCGGCATTCCACTTTGCATATTTAATCTTTTGTTGCGTCTCTTCGTCGGCAGGGCCCCAGATGTTGACCAGATGGAAGAAGGTAGCGGCGGCGTCGAATGTCATGGCCGTTTGCTGTGTCACTTTGTTTGCCTTGACCACTCGCTCGGCGCGATCAAGGGTGTCCTGTGCGAATCTGTCGACGACGGCCTGGCCGACCTCATCGTCTGTGTAGGCATCTTCGTTCGGGTGCTCAGCTTTGGCCTGTAGGGAACAACAGTCAGCAAGAGAAGGTGGTAAAGGGAGACGGAATAAAGCGTGCCTGTTCCAGCTTCCCCATCAAATCCATCGTATAAGTCATCATTTCGTCATTCTCTTTGTGGAGTCCCCTGTTAAGGATCTGGTTGACGACCCAATAATTGCCTGCAAAAGTCAGACACTGCCGGCCCCCAGTTGTCTTGGGGTACTTTGATTTGTACATACACCAATATGCAATCTCCGGTTTTACTGATTGGAGCTGGAGGGCCTTTGTCGCGCATTTCCAGAGGTTGATATCTGCCGCTTTGAGGGCAGCGGGAATCGTGATGTTGTCTGCCATGGTGATGGCGTTCGGGCGTTACGTTCGGATAAAGATAGATGATTGATAAATATGGTGGATCTATAAAGAAAGAGGGTAAGAATAAACCGGTGCAAGCCAGAAAAGAGTTATTGCTCGTCGTTGTCTCTTCCTTCCCAAGTATCAACAGACAGAAGAGGTTGACGGTTGAACACTGGACTGGCGTCGTCATCTTCCGCGGCTGTCTCTAGGCGGCACCATTGTTAGCGTCTCTTCCCCACACTCCCGCCCGCCGAGCCATCTGCTCCCAAGCTGCAGGAAGCACCTGCTTGGGAGCTTGGGCCACAATTCGGCCATAGCACGTTTCATAGCACTGAAAGGACCCCCGGACCGCAGTTCCCCTGGTGATTCTGGATGCTTCTGACTTCATTTGTTTGTGGTGCCAGCTTCACAGCTTCTGTTGAAATGTGTTCTTTTGCCGAACATGGGAAGATGACAACTTTTCCTTTCATCTCGATCTGTCTGTTTGTTGCTTCCCTTGGGGTTCAAAAACACGACACCATCCCTCAAGGGGTTCTCTAGTACACATACGGGAGAGCTTCCTTTGTTCTCACTCCATCATTGAATCATCTGCCATTGACACTGTAGCTTCAACCCCACAAACCTCGCTTATCCCGTCATCCATCCCCACACACACTACATACATCACCAAGTAAACAAAACGCAACACCTTCCTGATTTCATCATGCATCACCCCACCCTCTGCGCTCTGGCAGTCGGTATCCTGTCTGCGCTCCCCGGAGCCCAGGCCGGCCTTTATACCAAAAAGTCCCCAGTCTTGCAGGTCGACGGAAAGGATTACGATAGGTTGATTGCCAAGAGCAACCAGACATCTGTAAGTCCCGACATACGTCTCAGATCATCACGATAGTAATGATACATCCATCTGACCAATTCCCCCAAAAGATCGTTGAATTCTACGCCCCCTGGTGCGGCCACTGCCAAAACCTCAAACCAGCCTACGAAAAGGCGGCCAAGAACCTCGAAGGGCTGGCCAAGGTCGTCGCCGTCAACTGCGACGATGACGCCAACAAGCCCTTCTGCGGCAGCATGGGCGTCCAGGGCTTCCCGACGCTCAAGATCGTCCGTCCCGGTAAGAATGGCAACGGCAAACCCATGGTGGAGGACTACCAAGGCCAGCGCACCGCCAGCGCCATCGTCGATGCCGTGGTCTCGCGCATCAACAACCACGTCGTGAAAGTCGAGGACAAGAACCTCGACAAGTTCCTGAGCGACAAGAACGAGACGGCCAAGGCGTTGCTGTTTACCGACAAGGGCACCACCTCCCCCTTGCTGAAGAGCGTGGCTATTGACTTCCTCGATGTCATCCCCGTCGGCCAGGTGCGGGACACTCAGTCCAAGACGGTGTCAACTTTCGGTGTCGACAAGTTCCCTACCCTGATCTTGCTGCCCGGCGGTGATGCCCCTGCCGTTGTGTACGACGGCGAGATCAAGAAGGCCGCCATGGTGGAGTTCCTTTCCCAGGCGGGCCAGCCTAACCCGGACCCAGCACCGGCCAAGGCCAAGAACGGCAAGAATGGCGACAAGAACGGAAAGAAGGACTCCAAGAAGGTTGCATCCTCCTCTTCTTCCTCCTCGTCCGCCAAGTCCAAGTCCAAGTCATCAGAGACATCAACCTCCTCCTCAACATCCTCCGAAACCCCCGCCCCAACCCAAGAAGCCCCCGTAATAATCGACACCCCCCTCCCCATCCCCTCCCTCAACACCCCCGAGAAGCTAACCAAGGAATGCCTCACCTCCAAATCCAACACCTGCTTGCTTGCCTTCGTTTCCTCCCACAATGAAAAAGCCCAAAAGGCCCTCACCACCCTCTCCGAAATAGCATTCAAACACGCCCACTCCCATCGCAAGCTCTTCCCCTTTTACGAAGTTCCCCTCGCTACCAACCCCGGCGGCGCTTCCTTGCTCAAATCCCTTGGTCTCAAGGAGGATGCTGACATCGAAATCATCGCCATCAACGCCCGTCGCGGCTGGTGGAGACACTACGACGCCGTTGGTGCGGCAGATGATGACTTCTCGGGGCACGATAAGTTGGAGGCGTGGATTGATGCGATTAGGTTGAGCGAGGGAACTAAGAAGAAGTTGCCGGAGGGTGTTGTTGTCGACGTTGTTCACAAGGAGGAGGAGGAGAGCAAGGCCGACAAGGCAAAGCCTGAGGAGGCTGTTTCGGAGGATGAGAAGGAGTCGACTGCGCCGGTTGATCCTACGCCTGAGCCGGAGACGGCTGCTCATGATGAGCTTTGAGAGGGTGGTAAGAGTGTAGTTTGCTGTGAGTGGTGTTAGCTTATGGGTGATCACAAGTTGAAGGAGCTTTGATCTATCAATTCTTGGGAATGCTTTCAAAAGTTGGCGCACGTTGACAGGAACGACCTGTTGCTCACCTGACCATGAGCTGTACTTTGATTACATTGATAGTCGTGAACTTCGTCATTTTGTTCATTCCTTTTGCCCCAAACCATTACAATGCTACCTACCGTGCCCGATTCCATGACCATGGCCAACCATCCACCCAGTAGTCCCAGTAGTATGCAATCAGTCCAGCTCCATATCATTCAACCCAACCCCCCTCTCCACCGTACCCTCCTGTATCATCTTTATCCCCTTCTCCCTGACCACCCGATCCAGAATCTCCCTCACCTGCTTACACCCGTCCACGCCCACCGCCAACATGCCCTCCAGCCGGCTGACCTGCACTCTGCTCTCACAGACCAGCACCGCCACCCTATCGCTGTTGCCCAGCGTGGCCACCGTCAGGCCGGGAAGCTCCTGCTCCTCCTGGTGGTTCATGTCCAGTA